>JAYJMB010045403.1:3454-30920 GCA_036873735.1 Pouteria campechiana
AGAGAGAGAGAGAGAGAGAGTAATTCTCGTGTATGGAGAGCGCAAGTGAATTTGTGTGCTCTGTCCCATATTGTTTTGCGTGGAAGTGGGTGGAAGTATTCCCTGTTGTGTGGGTGGAAGCGTGCCCTATTGGTACGCCAGAACTTCTATTTGATTGGTTCACGAAAAGCAAAGTTTATTGGCATCTTTTAGTGGCTACTTGTTAGGCATGTGCTGTACGATGCAAATTATTCGTAACAATGCTTTTGCTGGTAGCATTATAAATGATTGTGGTAATAGGGCAAATGTTGCATTATCAAGTCATTAAGCATAGTCCACTGATATTAATCATTGGCATGACTACAACTGGTTTGACCCAATTTATTTTTGATGAATTAAAAAGGAAAAATCTTATTTAAGAAAACCTGAGTTTACTATTTTTATTAATATGAATATTGTTTTTAGAAATCATATGAAGTTTTTCTATATTCAAATAAAAAATTACTCATATTTTATGTGAAAATTTCTACATATGCAACTATAAATAAAAAAATTAATCTTAAATTATGCGAATGTTTTTATGTATTTAAATAAAAATAAAAATTACCCCTAAATCATGCCTAAGATGAAACTAGCTTCCAAAATAAACTAGCCGGGGTGAAACTACGTTTTGAAGTTATATTATTATTTTGAAAAATAAAAAATTTATTAAAGATTAAGTAAGACTTTTCCTTTTTAATTCATCAAAAATAAGTTGGGTCAGACCCGTTGTAGCCATGCCAATGATTAATATTAGTGGATTGTGCTTAATGACTTAATAATTCAACATTTGCCCTGTTATCGCAATCATTTATAATGTTACCAGCAATAGCATTGTTACGGATAATTTGCATGTTACAGCACATGCCTAACAAGTAGCCACTAAAAGATGTCAATAAGCTTTACTTTTCATGAACCAATCAAATAGAGGTTTTGGCATACCACCAGGGGACGGTTCCACGCACATAACAAGGGATGCTTCCACCCACTTCCATGCAAAACAGCATGGGATGCTGTTTTGACGGAGTGCACAAATTCACTTGCGCTCTCTGCGCACAAGAGAATTACTCTATATATATACATATACTTATAAAAGATTTATGTTGAAATTGGGTTCAGGTTGGCAAAACCTGAGTTTCAACATAGCTCAAAATTGGGTTCGGCGGGCAGGGTTTGGGTTGAGCCCGGCCCAAGTTGGACCCTTAAACTATACATATGCATCATCGGATTGGATAGTCGTTGCTGCTGCTACCGCTTTTGGGTCATTGTTGCCGCAATCTTGCTGTGGCTAGGTGCTTGGGCCACTGGGCTGGGCCAGCACATGGATTGTCGTGCAGGGCTGCTGATGCACTGTGCTTGGTCGTCGGACACCATTGCCGTTGCCCGATGCTGTTGCACTCCACCATCGGTGCCACCATGCTGCCGCTTGCTAAGTTTGGGCTTGGTTATATTTGTGGCCTGGCCTAGCAGGCTGGCTGGCGCATTGGGTCCGAGCCTTGCTTTGGCTTGTCTGCTAGGCTTGGCTAGCGTTGGGCTTGTCATCTGCCAGCCCAACCCTGCAAATTGTAAATTTTCCAGCTTGAAAATCCCACTGGATGGCTAGATTTCCATCATCCCAGAAAATTACAAAAGCTGGATTTTTCCAGTATGGTATGCACCTCACCATGGGTGGTCCGCTAATCCAACGACTAATAATTTTCAGCATTGCAGGCATCTAAAAGTCAACTTTCCAGCCTGGTATGCATGTCTAGAGATATGGATTTCAACAGGTAAAAAAAAAAAAGAGTTCTCATCATCTAATTTCCATTACAAAAACAAAAAGGAAATTTCCAACTAAGGATCTTCCCCCTAACAGAAATATTCAGTTGTTTAGATACTGTGCCATTCCTATCCACCCAACCCCATTCGCGGTTGCTTTTCTTCTAGTGTGCATGCCATACCAGATGACTGGAATTTTCGACCATCTACTTTGTCAAAAAATGTATTTTCCAGATCCAATGATTCAACATCAACCATTGTCTTTAATTTTCACATAAAAGATTCAATGGAATAGTTCCATTCGTCAGCTTGCATTGAACCACTTCAATGAGCTTCTAGAATTTCCAAACAATGAAAATCCTTCAAAGGCCATGCACTTTTCAAATTTCATTCTCTAGGTTCATCTTACACGATGGCTGCTGTTGCCATGATTGGAAACCACATGTCCCTGTATGCATGCAGTGGCCAACAAAAGAAAAACCCATCCCATGGTATAAATAAAAAAACGATGTCACGCATCTATCAACAGTCAAATTCCTTTTTACATTAACATGTTGCATCTAGTAAATAGAGAATCAATCCACGTCACACACAGATCCTATTTGATGTGGCAATATATGAAGGAAAAGACCACAACTCTTTTTTTAGCTTTACATAGAGCCCTCTCACACTGCAGTTGTGCAATAACTCTCCCTTTACCTATTCATGAAATCTTCTGAAAGAATTTTAAGTCTCAAAGGAAAAGAGAGAAGATTTTCCCACCTTTAAAAGGTGAAGGGAATCTCCTAAATGAGAAGGATAATCTTTACCCTTTTTTACCAAGGAAAAAAGTTGAACGATAATCATTCTTGTTATGTCCCATTTAAATTGAGCAAGGCTTAATCTTGCCTTATCTGTCAGTATTCATTCACTTGGTTATGGGTCCCATTGCTAAAGCTAAAATCAATGGTCTAATCATGTCAAACAATCGATCCAACACATCTCGACCAGTCAAAGTTAACAGTCAACATGTCACATCATCACAAAAAGACAAATGCATTGATTGGGATTGTTATAAAAAGGGTAAAAGAAAAGATAATGACGTTAACATTATAGGGGCAATGCTAACCATAAAGTGAATAAGTATAAAAACTTAGCATAGTCATTGAATAGCTATGGATGGGTAAATGGCACATCATTTCAGGCCCACCAAAATCCTCTAGCACACAAAGCTGGCACTTTTGTCTTTTTGAGTGAACTCTCCAACTTAAAGGTGCCTCACAATAACTTGCAATAGTTTACGCTCAAACCCTCGATCTCAAGTTATGTTGGCTTCTAAACCAAATCTCTCATTGCCCTAATAACTTTTAGCCATATCTTTTTTAACATTCCTTTAGTGCTCTTATTGCATTCTATTTGGATAAATTTATTCCTTTTAATTGGTATAGTCTCTGGTCCTTGTTTCATATGTCCAAACCATCTAAGTCTAAATTCCCTCTTTTTTTGTTATTGATTCTACCTTTAATTTTCTTTAGATTACTTTTTTCTAATTTTATCTTTTTTGTTTTGCCACTTTTTATCTCAACATTTTCATTTTGGCTACATTCATTACATATATGTCGTTATTTAACTAGTCAATATTCTACCCCATAAAGCATAGCTGGTCTTACAATTGTCTTATACAATTTTCCTTTTATATTTGATTTATATTCATCATAGGCCTCACTTTCATATCCAACTCCCCCTGACAGTGGAACTAGGCGTGCTTCCTAAGCCTCTTTTGGGTAATTTGGTCTATTTTTATATTTTCTTTTCCACATCTTGCTTTTTGGACACTTTTTTTGCATTGGGTATGTTTATTTCTATTCTGGAAGACATTTCGTATGCTCCTCTTTCACTTGTTTTTATGTGTGCTTCCAAGTGAATTGCTCTGGGGGGAATGTAAAAATGTTAGGGGAATCCTGTTGGACTTGGGTCAAATTAGATGTGCTTGACTGAAATTAGATGCACTTTGTATTTTTAAGCTTATAATTATATTTAATGTCGGTCATGTTAACTGGAACTGGATGTTTGTTGTCTGTGTTACTTGCCACTCTGAAAACAGAAGGAAAGAAAGGGTGTATTTGGTTTGAGGAAAAAGAGATGCAAAAGAGAAGAAAAAGTAAAAGAGGTGAAAAAAGATAGATGATGATGTCAGCCAAGACAAAATAAAAAGGTTTTTTCGAAAGAAAAGTAATAATGTGAAAAAATAGGTTCATTATGTTTATTTAACTATTAAATTAGTATGGACAGGAGAGAAAAAATGACTTTTACCTTTCTTTTTCCACAAGGGGTCTTTTATCCTTCTTTTCCCTCAAACCAAATACACCCTAAAGGAAAATTATCACTTGAACTTACTCTTTAACTTATTCAATGTTTTGTTGAGAAACTTCGTAGCTGATGCATGGTCAGTCATTTTTGCTCTGAAAATCAGTGCCATTTCTCATCAGAGGCCCATACTTTCCCATCATGTTGCAGCTTCAGCCATATATTAATTTCTGTGTGAAAAGATTGAGCCTTTTCTGTTGGGAGTGAGAAAATGTCAACAGTACTCTGGGTCATGCAAAAACCAGTGTTAAGGATGGGGGCATTTCTTGTGTTGATATCAGATTGAACAGTTGCCAGACAGGCTTGAACTAAATTTATCTATTTTTTTTGAGTTTTGTCCTTTTAATAGCATTTAAAACTTATTTAGGCCTTCATTGGTATTAATTTGATATCTTCTTTTTGACAGTGATCATTGGAGGAAAAACATTCCCTCACTTGCAAAATCTCATAGGGTTTACTCAATTGATCTTGTTGGTTATGGTTATTCTGACAAACCAAATCCACGAGAGTTTCCAACCAACTCATTTTATACTTTTGAGACTTGGGCTACTCAATTGAATGAGTTTTGTGTCGATGTGGTCAAAGATGAAGCATTCTTCATCTGCAACTCAATTGGGGGTAATAACTTCTATTACTTGGCAATGTTTACTTTATATTGATCCTTTTCAAATTTCATGTTTTTTCTATGAATTAAGGAGTGCTATGCACTTTTAGAGATGCATTCTAGCAGCCCACTTTTCTGTTTTTTGTTTATGGTTCTTGTTGAAAAGAAAATGACAGGTTTTACATCCTAATATCTTGATCTAGTAAAGTATTTTAGTATATAGATGTTACCTTATTGATTTCATATATCTGCTATTACCTGTTCTATCCGGTGCCTGACTGCATTTTCTCAGCTTTTAATTTTGCATAATCCTTGGCCTTCTAGATTTTTGGTTTCTTTATGCAGGATTGGTTGGCCTACAGGCAGCAGTTATGGAGCCTAAAATCTGTGAGGGCATTATGCTTTTGAACATCTCCCTCCGCATGCTTCATATTAAGAAGCAGCCCTGGTTTGGAAGACCCGTTATTCGATCATTCCAAAATTTGTTAAGGTAAAAGTCATTTTTATAGTTTTCCTTAACTAGGAAATATCAGTGTTATGGAATTATGGTGTGACTTTTTTTTTTTTTTTTTTCTGGATTTAAACCCCATGACATATATCCCAGGAGTACAATTGTTGGTCAACTTTTCTACAAAGCCGTAGCTACCCCAAAATCTGTTAGAAATATTCTTAGTCAGGTATTCCTTCATTTGAATTTTTCAGATATGCTCGTTTTTGTTAGATTATAACCTTCAAATGCTAGGAGCATGTAATTCTGAAGGCTAAGCAATCGGAATCGGCTATGAAGGGACAATTACTAGGCAAACGACACAATCACACACATGAAATGTCGCATTCAATTGGAAGCTCCAAATTTCAGGGTGCACAATATAGTTGCAAACTTATGAATCAGGATGGCTAGGTGAATACTACCACTTTGCTCAATGACTGTGAGCTTCCCACAATAGGTAATTTGTCAATAGTCGATCCCTAGTATACAAAGTTCGAGAAAAGCTTTCTGTCATTCTAACCGAGGTATTTTATCTGATTGTCACAAGCACAGAATCTGTATCATTGATTGAGCTGGACCAAACTTGGCGGTCATATACTGTATAGACTGAGCATTTGCTGCATACTCCATAGAGGTCCTCACGAACATGAGACAGTTTTATTGGCATTTCTCAGTCATATAATATACAAAATATAACTATACACCGGTAGGCAAAATGCAGCCATATCAAGATTACAGTTTCTTGCTGCCTAGTGTAGTTGCCTTCTTGCCCTGATAAAAGCTGTGCTGTTGCTGTTGAATTACTAACCTTTTTCTACTTTTCCCTCTTCTTTACCTTGTTTGCCTGTTGTGGCTTCTGTTGATGCTCTGGTGAATGGATTCCAGTGCTACTACGACACTTCCAAGGTAACAGATGAACTAATTCAGAAGATACTCCTGCCCGGACTTGAGCCTGGAGCTGTTGATGTGTTTCTTGATTTTATTTGCTACTCTGAGGGCCCTTTACCTGAGGAATTGCTTCCCCAAGTTAAGGTTAGGCACTGCTTCTTCTTGTCGCACAATGTTAAGTGCTATTTAAGTTTCCAGTTCCGTTGATTTCCTGAATTGGTTCAATTTTCTTTTTCTTGAAGTGTCCTGTTTTGGTGTTATGGGGAGACAAGGACCCATGGGAACCAATTGAGCTTGGAAAAACATATGGTGATTTTGATGCTGTAGAAGATTTCATTGCCCTTCCCAATGTTGGCCATTGCCCACAGGTACTTTCTATCATTCTCATCTCAGGATGGCCATGTGAAGATTTTAATGTGCCAAAGTGATGAGCAATGTTCATCCTGCCTTTGAATCTGGTGGCCTCACTGGTTGATGGCTGGGTCATAATAAGTCATGTTGGTCCATCAAATGGATAATATGTGAACATGAACTTGAGGCAATTTTCTGATGTACATCATCTTCTGCCAAGATGGTTAACTCGATAAGTGGGGCCTTATTTCTGGGCCAGGTTATGTGGACTTTGGGGACCATCTAATGCATGAAATAATTATGGGCAAGGCCCTTGTTCACTGTCTGTTCTTGATAAAGAGTTTCATTGGCTGCATGAGGAAAAGGTGAATAAAAACTTTTGCAGTGGTATGCATCAAAAATGACATTCCTGGGTTTCCTGTTCATCCGCTATGCTTTTCCTCATGTATATTGTTTTGATCATTAATGCATGAGTGGGGATACTGTGTTAAAAGGAACTGTATCATCCACTAATATGACAGATGTGACGCTCCAAGTTCATGGTGGCTGCTTGTAGGAGTGAGTTTGTGCTTTTCAATTGTTGGTTTTGTCTAATTTCTGCTTTACTTAAGTTCTGGTTATATGTTCACTCTTTTTGTAGGATGAGGCACCAGATCTGGTGAATCCAATTGTTGAAACATTTGTGGCACGGCATGCCATGCCAAAAGTTATTGCTGATTCAATATTGTAGTAGCTCTGCAAGTATCCAACATTTGCATTTTTTTTTTCTTTAAATTGCAATGTCTCTGTCAATTCAGATATCCTTAAACATCTTCTTAACTACTACTCAAAAGAGCTTCAAAGTGCTTACTCCAACTCCGCAACATTTGTGGCCAAATCAGGTTCTCTCCAAAAATGTACAAAGTTGGCGTTAATTAAAATGTCTTGTTCATCCAACAATGGTGTGCTCTGGGGCAGTTGTTACATGCACTCTCTACAAGCTTGCAAGAATCATGGTTTGAGTTCAGAGCCAGCTGCCTGATTTGGTTAACCCAAATTGCAACTTGGCTACTTTTTGATCAGTCCAATTACTATTTTCAATGAGCTCAAACCAGGCTGTTGCAGTGTAAATTCTTCTATTTTATGTCCTTCTGCCTAGGCAGACAAAACAACTGCCTGAGACATCTCACACCGGATTAAATACTAATGAACAGAAGTCTTAATGTGTATTAAATACTGATGAACTGATGCTTTATTTTATATTCTTTTGTTCCTTGAATTTACCTTTCTTCAGATCCAAGTATTATTGAATTAATGATGCTATCGTTTTCTTTATTCAAATCTTGTGTGGTTATTTTCTTTGATCTCGTGATAGAAAGTGGGCGCAAGAGAATTAGTCATTTCATCTACTAACCACACTTCTAAAATTCTAACATGGCGTGCATTAGTTAAATTGGGCAACGTGGAAGTTATGATATCAATCACGTCAGAGGCCCGTTATCTTCCTGGTTTTCCATCTTGCTAAGAACTGAAAACATCTCTCCTGCTGCTCAACATGACTGATTTTAGTTCGCCATCCCATTACGTCTTGCTTAGCTTTCACGCTTTTCTTGCCAAGCTTGTGGAAAATGCATGCTTGTTAAAGAGCTGTCTGCATACCTGTTGCCTAGGCCTTTAGATGGATTCATGCCAATGAATACTTCCATCTTTGGCATTTTCCTAAACCGCAAAGTGGTCATCAAAAGAATTTCATGCCTACGGCATGAGTCTTCCTCAGATTATTTCATTGCTCAATTATTCTAACAGGGTACATGGACATATGGGCTACGTTGTGTCATTGCTCAACCAATCCTCAGATTGTTTCATTGCCCAACCATGAATGAGCGCTGCCGTGACAACTGACAACCCAAAAGCCTCGACAATGGAAAGATGTTAACTTCCTAGACGCATTTTCTGCAACGCACACGGGCGTAATTGTCCAAGACTAAGAAATTGAGCGGTTATTATCCATCTGTGATGAGCCCACGCAATCAATTGTTGGGATAAGCACGTTGAATCATGCAATCATGCCTCTATATGTTTTCTACCCAGTTAATATGTCAAAAGCCTAACCAATTAAAATTAATAGACATCAATTGCGCGTATCTTATGACAAAAAGGACATGTGACGTCCTATCGCATATAAAAAATATGGAAAATTCAATCCAAACCAACTTTCGAAGGGAAGTTAGAGGTAGTTTGGAGCTTTGGAACACATTTCCCTTGCACGCAACCATTTACTCCTCGGAAGGTCAGACCATTTCGGCCGTCTCTTTTTATTCTTTCAAATGGGAGAGTTAACAATCCATTTGGAGTGGAGAATAGAGCTATTTGTCCCACCTGCTAGAGAATATATGCTTCAACCTCATTTCTTTATTACCATTTCTGCCTAAATCCTTATCCCCAGCACTCAATTTCTCTCGCCATGGGAATCGCCAACTCTCTCTTTGTGAAGAAGGAATCTGTATCCAAGAAAACAGAGGTTCTGCCCATTGAAACAGCTTTCAAGCTGCCCTCACCACTGCCATCATGGCCATCAGGTGATTATCTCAAAAACTAGCCATGCCATTTGCAAGGTAGATGCTGGGGTCATTCAAAGTGAATATGCAAACTGCTTTTATACGATCTAGGCCATGCTATAGGCAGGAACATTGCCTGGTAGAAATTTCATCAAATGGGCACCTTTTGAACAAGTAAAAGGAACGCTGGTTGAAATTAAACGATCAGTAATATATGTTCATTTGAGAGTAACAAGACTGAAAAACAGCTGCACCATGTTCATCGCAGGCCCCAACTGATGAATGGCCTGATCTCTCTCACTAGTCCAAGGTAGCCCATGTAACAATCTCCTCAGCATCTCTCCATACCTGAACAAAGAAAATTGGTAACTTTTTTTCTGATTCTTGAATCAACTATCTTTGCAGGTGTCACTGCAACGGGGAATGGATTCGCAAGTGGCAGTATTAAACTAGGGGAATTGGAGCTGTCTCAAGTCTCTACTTTCACCAAGGTTTGGGCCACACATGAAGGTGGACCAGAGAATCTTGGCGTCACATTCTTCCAACCTTCAATACCTGCAGGATTCTTTGTGCTCGGTTGCTATTGCCAACCCAACAACAAGCCTGTTTTTGGTTGGGTCCTTGCTGGAAAAGATAGTGGTAATACACTTGCAAAGCCAGTTGATTACAAGCTTGTTTGGAGCAGTGAATCTGTAAAAATCAAGCAAGATGGTTATGGTTACATTTGGCTACCGATGGCACCGCAAGGCTATTCACCTGTTGGTTACATGGTCACAAGCTCGTCCAACAAGCCATCCCTGGACCAAATCCGATGTGTCCGTTCTGACCTCACCGATGCTTGTGAGAATGACATGTTAGTGTTCAGTTCAGGTGGGCTCAATGTCTATGGCTCCAGGCCCTCCACTAGGGGCATTCAAGCCCTTGGTGTTGATGTAGGCACATTCACAGTACATGTGGATGGGGATGCTTCAACTCAATCCATAGCTTGCTTGAAAAACAAGGATTTCATCTTATCTTACATGCCTAACCTCATCCAAATTGATACATTGTTGCAAGCTTACTCTCCATGGGTCTACTTTCATCCAGATGAAGCCTACCTCCCATCCTCAGTCAGCTGGTTCTTCAACAATGGAGCTTTGCTCTACAAACAAGGCGACCCAACCCCAAGCACAATAGACTCAAATGGTTCCAACCTTCCCCAGGGTGGTTCAAATGACGGCGCATACTGGTTAGATCTTCCTGTAGACAAGGGGGAGAAAGAAAGGGTTAAACGAGGAGATGTAGAAGGCGCTGAAAGCTATATACATGTGAAGCCAATGCTTGGTGGGACTTTCACTGATATTCAAGTCTGGGTCTTTTATCCCTTTAACGGGCCATCAAGAGCTAAGGTGGAATTTATAAATATATCGCTGGGCAAGATTGGCGAACACGTGGGTGACTGGGAGCATGTAACATTGAGGGTGAGTAACTTCAATGGGGAGCTTTGGAGGGTATATTTCTCGGAGCATAGTGGTGGAAGATGGGTTGATGCATCAGAGCTAGAGTTCCAAGGTGGAAACAAAGCTGTAACGTATGCATCTTTGCATGGTCATGCTTTCTACCCCAAGCCAGGACTAGTGCTACAAGGGAATAAGAAGTTAGGCATAGGTATCAGGAATGACACAGCCAAAGGCAAGATTAGCTCCGACACTGGCAAGCGACCTATCTTGATTGCGGCGGACCACTTGGGTTCGGTGGTTGGACCAGCCTGGCTTGGTTACGCGAGAGAGTGGGGTCCGAAGCTTAGCTATGATTTGGATCATGAAATACACGAGATCACGAAACTACTTCCAGGCAAGCTTAAGAAGGAATTTGAGAAGGTGATCAATGAGATTCCTAGAGAAGTTTTCGGGGAGGAAGGGCCTACCGGCCCCAAGATGAAGGGCAATTGGAATGGAGATGAAGTTTGAATGTGTGCAGGAGATTCGAACTCGAACCTTTGCATGATTTCTAATAGGATGATAACCTGGTCAATGTGCCAAGTTATCTTCAGATAACAACCTGGTACATAAGCCAATATGTCTTCAGATTGGGGTGTGGGTGTGTTATGTGTGCGTATATTTATCAATCTATCTATATATGTATATATGTTTTTATATAAATAGTGTTTGAACATTGACTACAGGATAGTGCATACTTTTCTTTCTTTAATTTCTGTTGGTTGGTACAAGCAGTTGCATTTCATTACCTGGCAAAAGATAGAATGTTTACAAAACCTGAAAATCCGTCTTCCCGAATTCAAAATATAATGAAGAGATGGTCCATACATTCGTCCTACGTTCGCATTAACTGGAAAAAAGGATTTAACTTGTAGGCTCCGATGAATTGGGTCGTCTGGATTTATCTCAAATGAGTAGCAACTCAGGTTGATTTGAGAGCATATACGTAGTGAATTGAGTACTACTGTTAGAAGCAAGTTTTGGGATAAATTAACTCTCTTTGCGTAAATTAAATAGGCAATCACAAATTCCAATAAACATAAATTAATTGTTCAAAGAAATCAAACCCTCCCTCCCCCCCTGCCCCTCACGCGAAAAATATGCTCTTCCCTGGTAAAAATTAGAGGATTTATTCATCACCATAAAGATGAATTTCAACAAACTTAACAAGAAACTAATAATAGAATGAATCTCACTAAGCAGAACTAGAAAAATTGACTCAGAAGAGTTTGAGAACTTTTCTCTTAAATCCCTTGCTTGATAGCTTGAAGGGTGAATGGTAGCAATCAAAATTTTTCTTCAACAGCAGCTCACTAGATTATTGCTTGGAGAATAAGAACAAAAAAACTAAGACCCTTCCAATGTTACTGCACATGTACATGTCTTTAGGGTTTCCAAAAAAACCAACTTTTATTTTTGATTATGTGCATAGTGTGTAAGTTGTGCATGAGTGCACAAATGGGTCCCTCCAAGATAGAGGAAAACTGCTCAACAAATCTATTGACCTCTTATCTAGGGTTAACTCAAGAGGGGATGAGTGAATCGAGTTAACAAAAATTTTTATGAGAAAACTATAGTAATTTATTTTCCTCATTTTAAATGATTCACTAAGATAATCACAATAAATGATTGTAAGTGAATAGTTAAAGCAAGCACAAACAACTAGGCATGATGTATAATGGTTCGAGACAATCTTTTTACTCTACTTTTCCAAGTACATACTTCTTATTTCTTAGTTTTCACTAAATTAATCACAACTCAGCTTAGTGCCAATGCGCTTCTAGATTTTAGCTCTAGGGGGCATGAATATAATTCAATAAGATGATTGTGAGACACAACTTTAACAATCCAACTTGTTCTTCTTGGAATTGGTCTTCAATACCAACCTAAGGCAATATACTAAATAAAAAAGAAAGTAAAGATTTACACTTTTGGTGTTTTCTTTGTAATGCACCGGAAAGCTTTAATTATAGAAGATGATACACAAATTGAATGTTGCTTTGAAGACTTGAAAGCTCCTCTTTGGTTGTTAAGTGCTTTAATCATCAATTTTATAAAGATAGAAGCTTTAAAACTTCAAATGCTTGAATATTTGAAAGTTTGAGCTCCATAACCTCTCTTGATTTGTTTAACTTCTTTTCTTTATGCATATAATTCTTCATTTATAGCTCTCTTAAATTTTTGATTATTGGTGATAGTTGGACTTAAATATGTAAATTTTTGACCATTCCAGTCGTTAGGCTAATCGCATGAGACTATGCTATTTGGTTGTGCCTTGCAAGCGAATGCATAGGCGGCTCCATTGTGACTGTGGTCTTGTATACTTAAAACTGTCCAGGTTAACTCTTTGGAATGTGGTAGGCGGATCCTAGGCGGTTAGGATGATTGGCTATGCTTCATAGGTAATTTCTCATGGCACCTTGTATAGGGCTGCCATCTTTATAGTCATTTTGGTCTTTGGGTTACCAAATGATAGACAAAGGTGCCTTGCATTTGGTTGTCTCTAAGGAGTCTTCGAAGCACCTTCAAATTGGCTTTGTATATATGTATTCACAGTGTAAGTTGTTAGAGCCTGCTAGGTGGTTAGCTTGTTCGGCTGCGGTACCATAGTGATTATGATAGTTGGTTGTCATTTGGATGCCAAGGTCTAGTAACATGGTGTCTTACTAGAGTCCCATAAGCGAAAGCTGATGGTAGTTAGCAATTAGCTGTGACCGTGGGCAAATGTGCTAGGTGGTTGGTAAGTAGCTAGAGCCTGTGCTTAAAAAAAATTCTGCACTTGAAAACTCGTTAGCCTAATCTAAACATATGTTAACAAAAACTATGATTTTGTTAATCAAAAAAATATAATGATCTAAGTTTAATACAAGTTGGTGCTTTAATCTCTCTTTTTTATGATTAACAAAATATTTAATAGACATTTAAATTGAATTCAATTTGATAATCTATGTAAGTTAAGTTTTGGTCCATTTTTATGATTTTGATAATGTTAACTTGAACTTTATTATCCATTCACATACAATGAAATATCAACATTATGTCATATACATTGAAGCATAAACAACATTAAATCAAGTTATATCATTTCATAAAAACAAGCATATCACATAAACATCTTTGTTATCTTACAACAATATATAAAATTCACATAAGACAAAAATACATTCATCCTCACTATAATTTCCCTATGAAAATAATAAAAAAAGTTATATATGTCATTATAAGCATAAGATGGTAGGTTAATAAGCATCTCTCTCTCTCTCTCTCTCTCTCACCCCCACCCTCCTTTTCATCAATGCATCAAACTTGAGGGGAAGTAGGTGGAGATGGGGTATTTTTCTTTTGAGTGTGACGAGCCTTAGCCTCAATCTATGAAAGAAACTAGGAGATTTCCAATATAAGGTCAAGTTCAGGAAAGTGAGCCAGGTGTGGTGCAAGGCAAGTGTAGAAGTGGGATGCTTAGCTGGAGAGGAATGATGTGATGACATAGAGTGAGAGGCAAAGTAGACTATGCATATGAGGGGGATGGGATGTAATGGAGATTGAAATGGGACAATAAAAGGTTCAACTTTCACTCAAATGTACGCATTTCTCTTGCCTATTCTTGCTTAAGCTAGTTTACATCCTCTCTCAGTTGCTTGACCTCGGTAGATAGTCTAGCATAGAGGCATGGTTGCTAGAGATGGAGCCTATGATAACGATGATCCTTGCTCCATCCTCTAGCCCTTCTTTTCTCTTCTCTCTCCCCCTAAGAGGGTGCTTCTCTTTCTTCATGCTCTTTATTAGAGTAGCCTTCATCACAATCTTCTTTCGATGGAGTTACTTCATCTTCCTCTATTGCTCTGTTATGCCTTACATCTTTCTTTGGTATATATTTGGATTCCTATATTTGCATTCCTTTTAGGTGAATCTATTGAATCCAATCCTTCTTCAAGATAGACATGTATAAAGTGAATTCTTCCTGAACAGGAACTTGAAAGTGCTCAAATATCTTCGCAAGTTATACCCTATAAGGAACTATATGATCAGTTTAGGTTAGCACATATCCAAAAGCATTGAATAAAATTCTTCGAAGGATGACTCTCTTATAATTATAGATCTTCCATAGAATCTTTGCTTAAAACTTTGTAATTGTCTCTATTCCTCCAAGTTTAGGCACTACCATAAAATTAAGAACTTTCTTAAGCATTTTCAACTCAATATTCAAATCCATAGTCTTCATGAATTTATGTACCCTATTCTATATGGTGCTAGTAGACAAGTTGTTAAATACCTATTCTATAGATAAGTCTTCTTCTTCATCATCAAATGGCGCACAAGTATTTGCCCCATATTTTGTTTTGGGGAGGTGATATTTGTCCCTAATTTTATTTCTACTCCCTTCACCATTGAATGATGCTCTCTAGGGTGCCAATTGGAGTAGAAGATCTGGACTAACTCATTATAGATGGATGAATCATATTCACACCATCCTTAGTAATTGATCATCAGCCTAATATCAGAGTGTTAATGATCCAAAAGGTCAAATCAATTCTCTTTGGTATGTTTGTTGGTCTCCGCAACATAGATATATAAAATTTGAATTTCTGGTCTCTTCCTCCAAAATAAAAGCCAAAAGATCTCTTGGCTTAAATTTTGGCTTGGGCACCTTCTTGCCATCTTCCTTCTTAGGTAGGGTGCTCAAGCAAAACATTCTTACTTCCCCTATATTTTCCTCTATTCTTACTTCTTCCTCCTCTTCCATATCATCTTCCTTTCTCACACTAGGAGTGGGTCTAGACTAATTATATCAGTAGTCCTAATGGAACTGGAGTCTTTTGGACCTTGAGGTGGCTCTAGAAGTTGTCACCCTCAGTGTGGATGCTCTTCCTCTTATCTTTGGTCTGTTTAGGCCATGTGAGGGTTTGGAAATTATTACTTTTGATGTCATTAGGGAAATGGATGCAAACAAGGTACTAGAAATCTACTAGGGATGTAAGAAATGAAGGAAAGTGTTGGTTTTAAGAGTGGATTGACAGTTGGGGAACATAAGTCTCACAGGAGGTGGTTGCTAAGGAAAGAAGATAGAAATGACGAAGAAAAATGGCCACACGGGGGTTTAACCCACTTGACTTGTTAGGCGCCTTGGCGCCTGCAGTCTCGGGCGGTTCCCTTGCTTGTAATTTGCTTGCCCAATTTTTTATTTTTTATCCATTTTTATTTTAAAAAATATTTCCTATTTATGTATATTTATCACCATAACATAACCAAAAATACTCTTTACACATTTATTAAAACACTACATAACAGAAAATCAAATTTGACAATGTATGCCCCTACGCGTTAATGTCCATCATTTCTAATTCTCTTTTAATTTTGTAGAAACTATCTAGTGACAATGGTTTTATAAAAACGTGAGCAAGTTGAGCATTGTTAGAGTTGTATTTCAAACAAATGTCATGATTTTCTATGTGATCTTTAATAAAATGATACCTAATCTTAATATACTTAATGCATGAATGTAGCATTGGATTCTTTGTCAAACATATTATACTAGTGTTGTCACATTGAACAGAGATGTTTTTGTAGCTCAATCCATCATCTAGCAATTACTGCCTCATCCATAGTGATTGAGCACAATAACTTCCAGCAACTATATCTCTACAGTGAAGAGTGCTACAATTGTTTATTTCCTTTAATACCATGAAATTAACATGTTTCCAAACAATTGATATGTTCCAACTGTGCTTCTCTTACCTACTTTATACCTTCAAAGTTTACATCTGAATATCCAACAAGTTCGAAACTTGAACCTTTTAGATATCATAGCCTAAGACTTGGTATATTAACTAGGTACTTAAAGATTCTTTTTATTGCAGTTAAATGTGACTCCTTAGGACTTCATTGGAATCTAGTATACAAACATACACTAAACAAGATATCCAGCCTAGATGCAATCAAATAGAGTAGAAAACCAATCATATTATAATACAATTTTCAATTTACAAGTTTACCCCTTCGTCCTTGTCCATTCTTATTAATGTGCTCATTGGAGTGTTTGTAGCTTTCATTTCTTCCATTCCAAATTTCTTGAGCATTTCTTTGGTGTACTCAAATTGACTGATAAAGATGTCATCTTTTAGTTGTTTAATTTGCAACCTAAGTAAATAGTTTAGCTCTCCCATTATGCTCATTTCAAACTTCGTTTGCATAATGCTTGAAAATTTTTAGCTTGGGTTTTCATTAGTAGAAATAAAAATAATATCATTAACACAAACTTGAATAATCAAAATATCTCTACATATATTCTTAATAAAGAGTGTAGTATCTTTGGAGTCTCATAGAATGACTTAACCCAAGAAGGAAGGGGTGAATTGGGTATAGAAAAATTCATTGCTTAACCTCTACTAAACCATTTCCCTCGTTTCATGCTTATTTGTGATGTGTTATAGAATGAATGATAAAACAGTAAAGTGCATGAAAGATAAAGCAAATAAAAAAATACACACAAATAACATGATTTTTATAGTGGTCCAGGAACCTTGCCCCTACATCCACTCTTCTAAGAGCACACACTCATTGTACCTTGGGTTCCACTATATCTTATATAATAGAAATACAATAGTCCTCTCAGCACTCTTCTAGATTTCAATTCTAAGGAGCATAATAAGTGTTCCTAATGCTCTTTTGGATTCTAGCTCTAGGGGGCATAAACATAATGCTCACAACACTCTTTTTGTTTTCAAGAGCTCACCAAGGAACTCACTGGTTTCGAAGATCACTAGAAAACTTGATGATTTTTTAGGGCTCACCAACAACTCATACAATATGGTTTTCCCGAGCTCACCACAAATTCATTGGTTTTTCAGATTAACCAGAAAATTAATACACAT
This sequence comes from Pouteria campechiana, assembly GCA_036873735.1. Lineage (NCBI taxonomy): Eukaryota > Viridiplantae > Streptophyta > Magnoliopsida > Ericales > Sapotaceae > Pouteria > Pouteria campechiana. The sequence goes on from JAYJMB010045403.1 coordinate 20,797, forward strand.
TTAAGCATAGGGGAAGATGAGATCTTTTATAGCTCTAGTAATATAAAAAGATTTTTCCCAAATGTAACCTTAATGACCATAAAGATATACAGATTGAAGCTCATAAAATATAGATAACAGTTTAAGCTCTTGGCCATGGGTGGAAGGATTGGCATAATGCTAAGCTCATTTAAAATATTTTTCTTCACCACTTGAATTATCCTACCTCTTCTCCTTAAATAACTTCTTCATAATTTTGACTGTTGGAGAAGATAAGTTCCGTTAAATGTAGAAATATAAGCAGCAATGAATAAAGAAGACTATTGAGATTTCTACCATTGGGGTGCATGCCTTCTAATTTGTCTTAAGCTACCGCATTGTTGTTCTTTTACAAAGAAGAAGATGAACTATTGTTGAAATGTCTATTCTCATTTTGACTTGACATAACTGGAAAACTTGTAGCACTGCTTGTTGGTAAAAATGGTGACTGAAACAAGTATGCACAATGAAAACATGAGTACAGATGCCATTTAGATGCAAGTCACATTAAGTAATTAATCTTAAACAAGTCATGACCTTTCTCTGTCTGCATTTGTCTGCCATAAGTTTTAGATAAATTCTTCTATGATAATTGTCTGTCAGTCGATCATTTGTAAATGTGATTTATCTATTGTAAATAATAGATGAACTTTAGGGCTATAGACAAAGTTGATCTGATCAACAGACAAACTCTGCTTTGTCTGCTCAAACAGATGAAGTATAATGTTCTTCTTTTATTTTACATTTGTCTGTTGAAAGTGATAGATGAATTCTACTTTACTTTGTCTTGGATGATTAGGCCCTGTACTTCATCTATAAGTTTATCTATGGTAAGTTATAGAGGAATGTGCTTGTGCATTGAAGTTTATTTTGTCTAAGTAGCCAATTTGTCTATGCTCACAATGCTACTTCTACTTTATCTATAGTATTAGATAAATTTGATCCCACAGACAAAGTCAAATTCCTCATTTTTCGTGCATTTGTTCGAGCAATAAATGGAGTTTATCTTTGCAACTTCTTGCTTTCTTCATTCTTGATTTATCTATCTTTGCTCAAATGAAGTTGCTTCACTTTGTCTATACAGCTTGCCTTTTTATCTTGGGGCAAATTCTTTTTTTTTTTTTTTACTTTGTTGGTTTGACAAAGTCTTTTCTCTTTGTGCATGATTGTTCAGGTGGCTACTTTCCTATCTTTTTTTATTTGTCTGAACCCTTGAAGAGATTACTCCTCCTTGCTTCGACTCAAACAAACTCTAGCCAATTGATAGTTCAAATATTTCAAATAACTTTATGCTCCCTGACTATGGCTTCATTTTTAACTGTTTCTATCATTGCATTTGTTTGTGGAAGTTTCTCTTTGGATTTAACAGACAAAGTAAGCTCCTTGTAGCTCATCTTTGAAAACTTGTTTTCTTCTTCTTTTTCTTTCATAATTTTCATTAATTTAATCCCTTTGGAATGTAGCAAATAATTGAAATTACTGATCGCAGTTCTGCACTTAGAAGTTTTTTGCACTTGCTACGTTGTTAGTTCTGAATACATATTATTTTAACAAAACATATTTATCCTTGTAATTTGCACATGTTGTGCAGTAGGGATAACATTTATTTTTATTTTAAGCATATAATATAAAAACTTAATAGAGTATAATGCTAAGTATGATTCAACAAATTAATATATTAAAGAACGATAACTTAGGTTAAGTGCACCATGAAGTAAAAGATGTATGCTTGCATAATTAAACATTCTTTATTATGTATATATTTCACATTATCAATTAATATTTATTAGATTATGATTATGCATATGATTGTGCATACATTTCAAGCATAATTGTTGACAATTTAAGTACATATATTATTTACTAGTTTTGTTATCATCAAAATCATATATAATAATCTTAACAGTATCAACATTTCCTCTTTTAAATCCATGATCACCCTGAAACTTACGTAATCTTTCACACCAAGCTCTTGGAGCTTGCCTTAATCCATATAATGCTTTAGTAAGTTTATAAACATGGTTTGATTGATCATCTAATACAAAACTAGTAGGTTGTTCAATATACACTTCTTCATTATAATAGCTATTAATAAATGCACTTTTGATATCCATTTGAAATAACTTAAAGCTCATATGAGATGTAAAAGCAAGCAAGATTCTTATGGATTCCAACCTAGCTACGTGGGTATATGATCCTTCAAAGTTAATTCCTTATTGTTGTGAATACCTCTTAACTACGAGTCTTTCTTTATTTCTTAATACAAGTCCACTTTCATTGATTTTATTCCTAAAAACCCATATTGTTGTGATTATATCAAAGTTTTTTTTCTAAGAACTAACTCTCATACTTTATTCCTTTCAAATTGATTTAGATCTTCTTGCATAAAAATTATCCCATTTTCATTACTAAGGGCCTATTCCATGTGAGTGCTTAATAGTGGATATAAAAACAAAGTGTCCACAAATATTATGCATGGATTTCCTAGTTTTCACACCATGATAGATATTTGTAATTACTTGATCCCTAAGATGTGTATGCATGAACCTCAAGTCAATATGATGTTGGAAAGGGATATTACCTTCACTTACCTCTACCTTTGCATTTTTTAAATTTGGATCATGATCTTATTTGGAAGATCCTTCTCCCCCCTTGATTTTCCAATTGCGACTTCTTTATATCCTTTGTTGTCTTATCTACATCACTTTCATTCTTTTTTCTTAGGGTTAGTCTAAATTCATCAATGTTAACATGCATAGACTCTTCAAATACTTGATTTCTTTTGTTAAAAACTCTATATGCTTTACTATTTGATGAGTAACCAAGAAAGACTACTCCATCACTCTTTGAATCAAATTTAATAAGATTGTCTTTTTCATTATTCAACACATAGCAAGTGCAACCAAAAGAATGAAAGTAAGATATCTTTGATTTCTTATCTTTCTAGAACTCATATAGAGTCTTCTTAAGAATAACTCTAATGGTCACACGGTTAAGCATATGACAAGCTGTGCTGATTGCTTCTCCTCAAAATTTCTTAGATAGATTACTTTCATTGAGCATGGTTTGAGCCATTTCTAGTATTTTTCTATTTTTTTTCTATAACTCTAGTTTGCTATGGAGTTCTAGGTGCAGAAAAGCTATGGTGGATTCCCTTATCTCACAATATTCAATAAATTTTTTATTTTTGAATTCAACGCCATGATTACTTTTATTAGGTATAATTGGAGATGCTTCTCATTTTGCACTAGTTCAGAAAATATGGAAAACATAGAGAATGTTTCATCCTTTGCTTGCCAAAGGTATTACCTAAGTAAATCTTGATTAGTCATCTACTATAACATATACAAATATTTTTCCACTAAGACTCAAAATATCAGATGACTTAAATAAATCCATATGTAACAACTCAAGTGGCCTTGAGATGGAAACTTCATTTTTAGGTATAAAAGATACATTGGTCTATTTAGATACTTGGCAAACTTTGAATACTTGATCTTTATCATATTTAAGCTTGGATAGACCACTTACTGAGTTATCTTTCTAGAATGATATAATATTTGTCATGTTAATATGTCCACGCCTCTTATGCCACAAACTTAGATCGTCATCAACAATAATCAAATATTTTCCAATGAGTTTATCAAAATAAACCAAATTATCAATTTTAATATCTTTTGCCAATAAAAAGAATATTGTCATCTACATCAAGTTGATTACATCAAAATTATACTAGGAAATTCAATCAATGCTTCTTGAAAGTTACTTAGATGTTCTATAACATTCTGTTATCTTTGTATTTCATATTCACAAGCTTCCTAATTTGACAAACTTTATTCTGCGGAAACTTGCATTCATATAGGTAGAATAATTTTCTTTCAAAGCTTGTATGTATCAGCTTCCTTTGCAATATGATGAAAAATACTTTGATCAACCCATTATCTGATATGCCAATGGCTTTTCTATTTAGTAAGTCTTAGGCACCAAAAGTTTTATCTGCTAATTTTACTCTTTTTAATTTAATGGGTTGATAAAGATCTTTGTAATATAAAATATCTTCCATTCTTGTTCTCCATATTAAGTAATTTGATGCTATGAATTTGAGCATTGAGAATGAAATTTCTTCTATTTAATCTAAATAAGAAAACACTAAATAACTAACTAGATCTCTAATACCACTTGCTAGGATAAATTATCTCTCTTTGTATATATCAAATAGGCAATCTCTAATTAATATAAATTGATTTTCCTAAGAAATCAAATCCACAAACATATAAGAATTTTTACATGAAAAATCTATTAGTGTGAAGGGAAAACCACCTAACCTAGTCCAGTCAAAACCTTCTGTTATAGAATAATGATTTTTGGGTCCTACCTTTCTGTGGTACCTAGGGTGTATAGCAAAGCTAGTTTCTCAAGTATAGAAAATAGAATGCAATGATAGCACATGAGCACACAGATAATAAGAATACAAAGATTATAATGGTTCAACCCCCCTTGGTGCCTATTCCACTCTCAAAGGTTTTTCTAACTTGGGCTCCACTATAGCTTGTGGAATCACACTTGGTTTCTCAAGCTAACCAAGAACTCTTATAACCTAGTTTTATAGAGCTCACAAAAAACTCATACACTATTGGTATTCCTTGAGCTCACTAATAACTCAACAATCTAGTTACCAGAGCTAATCAACAACTACCCCTAGTTTTCAAAGCTAACAAAAAACTCAACAATACAAATACAAAGTGTACAAGTCAATGCCTCTCTCTAGGCTAGAATGTACACAGCTAAGCTCAAGTATAAAGCATACACAATGAAAACTTTATAGTGATCTTAACTCCCAAAGATGGTAATAATGTAGCTTTGAAACTCTTTGATCTTGATAGCACCTTGGAGTGAATGAGTTTCTTATTGTTGATTCATGATTAGCACTTAGAACCCTCAAGCATCTTGTTTCTCTTCAATGGATCTTCTGTTTATACCTTTTAGAGAGACTTTGGACCATTTAAAAGAAAACCATTGTAATATGCCCATTGTAGCGCCACTTGGATTTTTGACTATTGAAGTTACAAGTTCTACTGCAGGCGATTACGGCAATCGCTTGTGACTCAAGCGATAATGTAGGCAGCTGCCCTATTAGTTGCGATAGTCTAGTGAGAACACATTTTTCTAGAACTCCACAGGCTACTGTCATACTGGTTGAGACCCTTCAAAACTTCTAAAATGCATTTGAAGTTCGAAACACATATTTTCCTTTATGAAATCTTAGCAAAAATATCATTAGCTTAATTTAAGTTATAAATAAGTTTTGTTAATCATCAAAACCAAACCCTTAGACTCAATATTCTTTCCCTTTTTGATGACGACAAACTTGATTACTTGCAAAAATAAAACAATGCTAATAAACTAAGTAAAATCCCCTTATGTATCTTATTCAATAAGCTTATGGATGTTTATTTCATTATAGCTCATAGTGCTAAGATTGATCCATATTCAAAACTTTGAAAGTTTAGTTTCACCTTCTCCCTCTTTTTATATCATTTTCCTCAAATACAATTAGTCATAACATTCTTCCCCTTTTTATTATAATAAAAAAGGTCTAGGGGGGTGAGGGATTTTCGTTAATCAAAAGTATGAGGGATTGAACAATCCCTCCCCTTACAATGCATGATCTTAAACTTCAATATACAATGCTCCCCCTATCATTCATAATATAATAGCTCTATGATTCCACCAAAAATGTTTGCTATTTTGGATCACATTGAGGTAGAGATTAAAAACTTTGAATCCTGGTTTCAGTGCGATACTCTGATACTACATTTTGGGTCTAACCCTGCTATGATACACAGGGTGTATGGCAAAGATGGAATCTAAGAGATATAGAAAAAATAAATGGGATGTGCAAGTATAGAAAATAGAATGCAATGGAAGCACATAAGCACACAAACAATAAGAATACAAGATTATAGTGGTTTGGACCCCCCTCCCCCCCTAGCACCCACCCCATTCTCTAAGGTTTTCCCAATCTTAGATTCCATTATATTGTATGGAATCACACTTAGTTTTCTGAGCTAACCAATAACTCTTACAACCAAGTTTTACTAAGCTCACCAAAAACTCATACACTGTTGGTTTACCTTGAGCTCACTAAAAACTTGACAATCTGGTTTCTAGAGCTAACCAGTGACTCCCCTTGGTTTTCAAAACTAACTAGAAACTCAATAATACAAATACAAAGTGTATAAGTAATGAAAATTTTAAAGTGATCTAACCCCCTGAGATGGTAATGATGTGGCTTTAAAGCTCTTTAATCTTGATAGTAACTTAGAGTGAAGACACTTGAAAACTTGAATGAGTTTCTTATGGTTGATTCATGATTAGAACTTAGAACCCATAAGCATCTTGTTTCTCTTCAATGGATCTTCTATTTATATCTTTTGGAGAGACTTTGGACCATTTAGAAGAATATTGTTGCAATATCCTCATTGCAGTGCCACTTGAATTTTTGAATGTTGGAGCGACTGGTGATACTATAGGCGACTATCTTATTAATTGCGAAAATCCAATGAAAACATATCTCTTTAGAGTTCTGTAGGTGATACAGTAGGCGACTGCCCTATCACCTGCGATAATCCAGTGAGAATGCATCTCTCCGCAAGTGGTACTGTAGGCAGCTGGCGTATTGACTGCGACCTTTTAGAACTTTCGAAATGCCTCTAAAGTTTGAAATGCATCTTTCCCTTTATAAAATTTTAGCAAAAATATTATTTACTTAATTTAAGTTATAAATAAGTTTTGTTAATCATCAAAACTAAGCCCTTAGACTCAACAATGAGATCTTGAAATATATGTTATTTTCTAGTGAAAACTAGATGATTTCATTATCATTATAAAGATCTATTTCAACAAACTCAATAAGAAGCTAATAATAGGATGGATCTCAACCAGCAGAACTTGAAAATTTGATTTAAAAAAGGTTGAGAACTTATCTTCTAAATCCCTTTCTTGATGGCTTGAAGAATGAATATTAGCAAACAAAATCTTTCTTCAATTGTAGCTTGCTAGAATATTGATTGGAGAAGAAGAACCAAAAGATTAAAACCCTTCCAAAGCTATTGCACACACATGTCTTGAGGGCTTCCAACAAAACTAACTTTTATTTTTTATTATGTGCATAATTCATTAGCTGCATATGAGTGCACAAGTGGGCCCTCCATGCTATAGGAAAATCACCCAACAGTCACATGGAAAATTTTTATAAAAATCAGATGATTGTGAACATCCCAATAGCATAATGACTAGGTAATGCTGCAATAGTGATTATAAGGGATGATTTGGATTGTTGCCAATAAAGTTGTACTCAAGAAATATGATAAAAGGATAGAATTGAGCATAAGAAATATTCTTATTATCTCTTTGCATTCTTGTGAAATTTTATACATGCGTTAATTGAATTGATGTTATAACCAATACAACTATAATATTGAACCTTTTGAAGGACACGATAGATGTCCGCCACCTTTGCATGAGGTTGATGCTTCACGTTGATGATTCACAAAATCTACTTGAAAATTCCATCTCACTATTATTATTTGTAGATTATAGATAAAAATGGGTAACTACCCATGCACTCACAAAATTATGGTTTATGGTTGGCTTGTGAATAAAAATAACAATGATTCTTTAATATTATTTGTGTAAATTATCAATAATTGTTCTATTGGTCCTGTTTGAATGGTAGCTTAAGAAGGGGTTGAATTGAGTTTCTAAAAATTTGGCTAAATTAAAGATTAAAGTGCAGAAGATAAATAGAATAGATAATGCAAAACAAAAAGAAACAAGAATTTTTATAGTGGTTTAGCCTAAACATGACACCTACTTCACTCTTTGAGTCAGCCTCTTTTGCTACACTCAGATTCTACTAAACACCTGTTGGTTTTACAAGCTTACCAACAAACTTTACAACCATTGGTTTTCAAACTCACCAACAAACTTTACCCCAGTTGGTTTCCAAGCTTACTAATAAACTTATATAAATGAAACTAGCAAGCCCCTTGCTTGCAAAAAATAAAATTACAAAGATTGTGTAGATATGTGCCTCATTCTTAGGTAGTTTATACAGAGTTAAGTGCAAAAGGAATAAATGTATAACAATGAGTACAAGATTTTTGAATCCAAAACTTTTGAAGAAGAGTAAGCTATGAATGTAGATTGGCCTGTTGCTCAGTGGAGTTGGAAGAAAACTTTAAGACTTGAATAAATGCTCTTTGAATGTTCTCTCTCTCTCTGTTACTTATTTGACGTCCCTATTTGCTTCTTCGTCTTATACTGGTATTCAAATCCTATCATTGAGGTTGGTGGCTAGCATTGAATGGGAATGAACATTTGAAAATTTGACCATTGTGTCATTCTCCTGGCTTCATACTGTCTGAAATAAGCATTAAGCACAACTATAGTGGAAGAAGATGCTTCATTGGAAACTCATTTTGTTCGAAGTTGTTCACAACTTTGTTAATGGTTTAAATTATAATTCTTTACAAGTGCACAAGTGTATAGCAGTATGGTGTGCAATGCAAGAGTCAATCCCATAAAGAACTGTTAAACCAATTCAATTATATCTAGTCATTAAACTAATACTATCCTAAAAAGATGTAATGGATGCTAAATAAACCTAAGTGTTAAGTGAAATAATGGAAGAGAATGAAAGTGCATAATATAAAAGAGATTAATAGGTTATAAGAGATTAGGGATCAGATTTTACCACTCAATGATACCCTTTGCTATTGGACTATTGGATTCAATGCTTATCTTGGGTTTGTTTTTTCAAAAGTATGATTATTACCGTTAAGTGTGTGGGTTTAAATCAAGTATTTCACTCATTTTAATTACCTATAGTGTGTTGCATAATTGAGGTAAAAACTCTCTAAGACCAAGAACTAAATGAACCAAATATATTGGTTTAGCATGAGGTATGTACCATAACTATCTATTCTTTTCATTCAATGGAGCTTATAGTATAGCATATGGTGTATACCCTAACCATGCACAAATAGTTAATTTCATTCATGAATTTGGTGATTAAGCAATTACACAAATCGAATGATTATGACAAACATAATAAATTAAAAAATATGAAATTGAATTAATAAACCAACAATCCTAATTACAAAGAATATCTAAGAAATTTAAATCTTCACCTTAGAAGGAGAAACTAGTTCATGGAAGAAAAAGAAGACGGAACTCACTTCATAAACATAAAATTTTGCAAAACTTAATCTCCTCTCTTGGTCCCTTGCTTCTCTTCTCTTTCAAAATTCTCCTTCCCCTTGCCTCCCAGTGAACCTCCAAAAGTAGCCCAAAAATTCTCATTAAATGACTCCCAAAAACCTCCCCAAAATGAGGTTTTATAGTGCATAAATAAGGAAGCAAACAACACACACACAAAGGGGGAAAATCTGGCATTGTTGACCCCAGATTGGGCACTACAGATGTTGGTTTACTATCCATAGGAGATGCATGGATTGTAAAGGGGGTAATCTAGTGCCATCGGGCCCAGCTTGGGTGTTGCTAGTGCTGGGTTGCTATCCATTGGAGATGCATTGACTGTTTTGACCATAACTTTATCATACGATCTTAGAATTACATGATATTTAATGATTGAAAATATAACTTAAAGATCTACAACTTTTACATTAAAATTTTTTTCCAAATCATCCTAAAAATATTCCAAAAGTGTACTACAAGTGACACCACATTTTACACCTAAATTTTTGTCAGTAGATTTGAAGTTGGAGACAGTTGCAATGGTTTGGCCATAACTTTTACGTTTCAATTTTAAATCCTATGATTTTTAATATTTTGAAAAGATAACTTCAAGGTATAAAACTTTCATGTTGACTACTTAAGTTGAATTAGTCTATGATTATATAAAAAAAAATGGCCTCACTATGGTGCTGGCGGCGCCTGATTGCTGTCCACATTTTTCTTCTGCAAAGATGTCGCTTTCCATTCTCCAACTTGGACATTCCTTATCTTTCTTTTTTTTTATTTTATCTTCATATTTTCTTTCATTTCTTACACTTAATTATCTATAAATAAATATACTAAAT
>JAYJMB010045414.1:0-30918 GCA_036873735.1 Pouteria campechiana
TGATTCCTCCAACCAGGATTGTAGGTGTTTGAGTATGGATCATTCCATGGCCTCTGGTTGTAAAAGTTCATTGCATTAAGCATCACCTGCAAATATTCATTTGAAGGGCAAATATGAGGTGAATGTCCTGAATTACCACAAAGAGAAAAAAAACTTTATAGGAGCAGGTTGAAGAGAACATCAAAGTTATATATGCCCTGTTATGTGCTTTCTGCCTTACCATTTGCTACTTATGAAAATGTGTTGTGCTGTCGTAGGCAACTAAATTTAGAACCTTGCTATAAGTTCTAATTTCTATAGTAGTGTGAGTAAGGGTTGATCCCACGAGGAGTATCAAGCTTAATTTTGTGTTATGTGAACAAGAAAGGGAGGTTTTCAATATAATGAAGAAAGTGTTATGAAGAAATCTATCAGAAAAGAAAATCTTGGTTCAAGTCAACATCCACTATCAGAATCTCATAACTGATTATTGATTTAATTATAAATGAAATCATACTTTGAATATTCATAATTGGAATTATTTTTCGTATCCCTCATTTAAGATAGTTAATTAGAAACTAGCATTCTAATTAACCCTAACTACTAAACAACCTAAGACTAGCACTAAAGGTTTAATTTAATAGCAACCTTAAGATTTATAGAAATTGATAAAGCTAAACAACACAAGTACCAGTGGTTGCATTTAATTTAGTTAAATATTCTTCCTAAGATTTACTAACTACAACAGTAGGAAATTATTAAACCCTAGTTGCTCGCAAATTAGAGGGATCAAATAATTATGGATTTGATATCTAATCTAGTAATAGATTGCAATCCTAGCAATTAAACACAATAATCATAATCATGAATAAAGAAGAACATTCAATACTCAAAGTATAAATTGAATAATTAAAACAAATTAGATCTCAAAGTATATTGATTTTGAGGCTTTTGTATCCTTAAACAAAGAATAAAAGTTTAGCTATGCAGGGCTATGAAATCATAAAAAAAATAAAATAAAAGAGAGAATAAAAAAAATTCTCTTTTGAAAGCCACCAAGAAGTCCTCTCCAACCCCTAGCAAAAGAACCCTCAAAAACTCTAGGAAATTGCAATTTATACGGAGCAAAAATATGTAAAATATGTAATTTCCATAGAATTCTAAAAAGTGAGAATGGAGTCGGGCAGCACTAGCTCCACCTTGTTGTCTCCTACACTAGTAGTGTGAAGTGGGTTGGTGCCAGCGGTGCCAGTCTACTGCCTCTAGTGCTCTACTCCATGTTGCTTCTCCTCTAGACTTCATCCTGACTTTGGCATTCTTTCTATTTTTTCCCTTGATGTAGTTCTTATCTTTCAAAACTCTAAACATGAAAGTTATAGAATGTTTTCTTGTGTTTGTAGAACATCTTTAAGTATTTCAATCAGAGGTTGGATGAGAGAGTTATGCCCAAAATACAAAGTAATACTAAAATTATCCAAAATCCTTCAATTGGCTTCTTTTTGCACTTGACCACTCCAATTTTCTCCTAAATCAGAACATAAGAATAATGAGTGCATATAGGAGTCAAATAAGTATAAAAGATTAAGTATTAAGGGAATAAAATATAATATTTTGTATTCTTGTCAAATTTCCCCACACTTAACTCTTGCTCATCCTTGGGCAAAACTCAAATTCACTCTCCCCCAAAGGATTATCAAGGTTGCAACTATCATAAATAAAGAATAACCAAAAATATTTAAAACTCATAATATATCATGAAAAATTTATTCTCACACAACCTATAATCATTCAATAAGCATTCTCTCTTGAAGATGGATTAAACTAAATAAGTAGAACCCTCACAGAAATAAACCCTTTAATTTCATGTGTTTAAGCGTATATGTTCCGCTCAAATTCATTCCAATGAAAATGATCTACCATAAGCTTGCATATCTTCTCATTATACATTACTGGGATCACATGCATATTATGAATCATAAGGACTTTTCATGGGTTATAATGGGGTTTAGGGTAAAGGTGAGAAATATTTGGAGATGTTGCTCAAAAGCCATTGAAACAAGTGAAGTATAAATAAATCAACTCATGATCAAATATATAAGATATGTATGATCACTTGTTTTCTTTAGCATCTTTCACTCTTAAATACATGATGTATAAACAAACTATTTCCCTTAGAATTTTGATATTTTCTTTTTCTCTTTTTCTTTCATTTTGACACATTTTTTTTCAATTTTGAGAACAACAGTCTATTCTATTTCACCAATCATAATCATTCCATAAATTTTGACACCCTTACACTTTATTTTTTGTACACCTATACATAGCACAATGATAACCCATGCTTCACTAGACCTATGGCTTAGGTAAAGATATTATTTTTCTAGGTTTCAAGCTTGTAACTTAGGTTCACAATAAAAATCTATAAAGCTCAAAGGGGCTCAACGAGAGAAAAAATTAATCATAAGGTAGGCTATTTGGCTCATGTAGTTCAAAACAAAGAACGCCTTAATCATGTTCATGCATGCATGTATCAATGTGATCTCAAAGAGAATCAAGGCAAGTTCTAGATAAACAAATCCATGGAAGAATATCTCTCATGAAGAAAAAGAATGAGACTGATGTGAATGTGTCATTCTAAAAGTTCAAAATCTCACCAGTTTTTGTCTATGAAATTTAGTCATCAACATTTTCAAGGAAAATAACTAAACTAAACAATTACAAATTGGAGGATTACTAATTCAATCATGTTATAAAATTTTCAAGTTTAGTTGAATCTTGCTCATGACATCCTCAACCTCAAATCATTAGAAACCACCAAAATAAAAGGCAAAACTAACTCTCTCTCATTTTTTTTTCAAAAATAAAAGCAAAAACAAAAACACAAAAACACAACCTAAACCTAAATCTCCTCCCCCACACTTAAAACTTACATTGTCCCCAATGTAAGGTCATATGCAAAGAAATTGGAAAAATAACTAAAGTGAAAATGCATAATCTCAGAAAAAATTAGGAAAAAGAAACACAAACTCCCTTTGGGTTACCACCCAAATAGTGCTTTTGTTTATAGTCGTTGGCTTGACTTAGTGCTTCCTTCTTCAAATAATGTAAAAATTTTGCAACATTTTCAACTTGCAGTCCTTCATAGAAAAGCTTAAGTCTATGACCATTCACTGTGAAAACTTTGGAAGTTGCCAAACTTTGAATTTCTATTGCACCATGTGGAAAAACATTAGTGACAATAAAAGGTTCATTCCAATGAGAATGTAACTTACCTAGAAATAGACAAGGTCTTGAATTGTATAGAAGAACTTTCTGACCAACTTTAAACTCCTTCCTAGAGATCATCTTGTCATGAAAAGCCTTTGTCTTTTCCTTGTAAATCCTTGCATTCTCATAAGCATCATTGCGAATCTCCTCTAACTCTTGTAATTGCAACTTCCTATGCTCTCCACTTTCATCTATGTTCATGTTGAAACTCTTGATAGCCTAATAAGCCTTATGTTCTAACTCAACATGAAGGTGACATAATTTTCCAAACACTAACCGATAAGGTGACATACCAATGGGCGTCTTGTATGCAGTCCTATATGCCACAAAGCATCATCCAGGTGCAAACTCCAATCCTTTCTATTAGGATTAACTATCTTTTCAAGGATGGACTTGATCTTTCAATTTAATACTTCAACTTGTCCACTGGTTTATGGATGATAAGTGGTTGACACCTTATAGATCACATGATATTTTCTCAACAAAGCTTCAACTGTTCAATTGCAAAAGTGAGTGCCTCGATCACTTATCAAAGCTCTTGGAATTCCAAACCTAAAGAATATGTTAACCCTAATAAAATTCACAACAGCCTTAGAGTCATTAGTCTTGGTGGCTTTAGCTTCCACTCATTTCGAAACATAGTCAATAGCAAGTGATGTATAAACAAAACCAAATAAAATAGGGAATGGTACCATGAAATCAATCCCACAAATGTCAAAAATTTCATAGACTAGGTTGGGAGTTTGTGGAATCTCATTTCTTTGGGAAACATTACCTATCCTTTGACAATAGTCACATAACTTGTAGAAAGAGTATGAATCTTGAAACAAAGATGGCAATAAAAACCATACTCTAACACTTTTCTTATCATTCTCTTGGCTCCAAAGTGACCTCCACAAGTATAAGAATGACAAAAGGTGAGTATAAAAAGAAATTCACTTTTAGGAATACACCTTATTACCTAGTCTGCACAATGATTCCATAAGTATGGGTCATCCCACACATAATATTTTGCATCGCTTTTGAACTTGTTTCTTTAAGCTTTAGACAAACAAGAAGGTAATATGTTAATTACCAAATATTTTACCATTTTCACATACCAAGGCAATTTCTACTCGCAGGGAACAATTGCTCATTAGGAAACATTTCCTGCAAATGAAGTTCATCCTCCACATGGACTAATCGACTCAAATGATCTGCCCTTAGATTTTCTATCCCTCTTTTATCCTTGATCTCCAAGTCAAAGTCACTTAAGAGAAGTATCCACCTTATCAATCTTTGATTTGCTTCCTTCTTAATCATCAAATAATGAAGATCTACATGATCAAAATAAACAATGACTTTAGTACCAAGTAGATAAATCTAAATTTTTCCAAAGAAAAAACAATAGCTAAAAGTTCTTTCTCAGTAGTGGAGTAATTTCTCTGAGCATCATTCAATGTCCTTGAAGCATAATAGATGGCATGAGATGCTTTCTCAATTCTTTGACCCAAAATAGCACCCATTGCATAATCACTTGCATTACAGATTATCTCAAAAGGAACATTCCAATTAGGATGTTGGATAACTAGGGTTGAAGTCAGCAGTTCCTTTAGCTTATCAAATGCCTATTTTCACCCTTCATCGAACTCAAAAGCCACATTTTTTTGCAATAACTTGCATTGAGGCAATGCTATTTTGGAGAAGTCCTTGATGAACCTTTGATAGAAACTTGCATGTCCAAGAAAAGAACAAACTTCCTGCACACTAGTGGGATAGGTAAAGACCGAATGATATCAACTTTAGCTTTATCTACCTCAATTCCACCAGATGAAATAACATGACCCAAAACTATACCTATTCAACCATGAAGTGAGATTTTTTAGAATTTAATACTAGGTTAGTTTCTGTGCATCTTTGAAGAATAAGTATAAGGTTATGCAAGCAATTATCAAAGGAGTCTCCATGAATTTTGAAATTATCCGTAAAGACTTCTATAATATGCTCAATATAATCTGAAGAGATGCTAACCATACACCTTTGGAAAGTGGCTTGGGCGTTGCAAAGGCCAAAGGGCATCTGACGATATATAAAAGTTTTGAATGGGCATGTGAAAGTCATTTTTTCTTGATCTTCTAGAGCAATTGCAATATGGAAATAACCTGAATAACCATCAAAGAAACAATAGCAAGAATGACTGACTAACTTCTCAATCATTTGATCAATAAAAGGCAAAAGAAAGTGGTCCTTATGAGTTACAACATTCAATTTTCTATAATCTATACAAACTCGCCACCCATTTTGAACACAAGTGGGAACCAACTCATTATTCTGATTTTTCACCATAGTCATTCTAGTCTTTTTAGGAACCATTTGAACTGGACTAACCTAACTGCTATCAAAAATAGGATAAATCACTCTAATTTCAAGAAGTTTTATAATTTTCTTTTTTGCTACATCCATCATTGGTGGATTCAATCTCCTTTGTGGCTAACGAGAAGGTTTTTCTCCCTCTTTGAATAAAATTTGATGCATGCATATAGATGGGTTGATTCCCTTGCCATTTTATGCTTTTTAAGGACTTCCATAAGCTTTTCTTCTTGTGATGTATTGAGTTTACTTGAGATGATCATTAGTAATATCTCTCCCTCTCAAAGGAACACATACTTGAGATGACCAGGCAGAGGCAATAAGAGCTTGCAAAATAGAGGTAAAATTTTCTTGTCAGAAATTGGTAATTAAATATGAAGAACATTAGCTGGTTTTGGTGACTTTAAAAAATCAGCTAATGCCACAACAGTTTCCTACAATTCCTCAATCTATGTTAAATCCTCATTCTCCTTCTCAAGATTCTCACTAATAGCAATTCCAATTCATCTTTGCCATTAATTTCAAAAACTTCCTATGCACAAGAATCAATCACATCAACAAAATAAACAAAGTTATCATGGCATCATAAATATTGAACTTAACAATTTCACCATCAAATTCCATGGAGAGTGTGCCACCATGAACATCTATCTTAGTCTTGGATGTCTTTAAGAAGGGTCTTCCTAACAGAATAGGAGTAGTTTGATTACCATTCTCCATATCTAGCACATAAAAATTAGCAGGAAAGATTACATCATTGACTTGCACAAGAACATCCTCAACTATACCTTTAAGATAGGCATTAGATCTATTAGCCAATTGAATCATAACACCAGTCTTATTCAAAGGTCCAAGTTTCAAAGAAGCATATAAAGAATAAGGCATAATGTTAATGGAAGCTCCTAAATCTAACATAGCCTTTTCAAGTCTAGTGTTACCTATCATTTAAGGGATAGTAAACATACCTGGATTTTTGTACTTTGCAGGGAGCTTTCTTTGAGTGATTGTAGAAACATTCTCCCCTACTCTAACCTTCTCAAATCTCTTAAGTTTTTGTTTTCTCTTTATTGTACATAATTCTTTTAGAAATTTAGCACAACGAGATACTTGTTTAATGGTATCAAAAAGTGGAATGTTTACCTTGCAATTATGAAAAGTCTCAAATGGGTCTTGATATTACTCAATTTTTTGAGATTCTACTAAAGCCTTAGGAAAAGGTGGTACTAGTTTATATTCAGAAAGAGGTGAAAATTTACGTTGAGTTACTTTATTATCCCTAAGAAGGTCTTTATCTACAACAACATCTTTCTCCTTTGCTTTCTTCATTGGTGTAAGAGTCATCTTTTCTAGAATTTCAACCTCTTTACTGCTTCTCAAAATAATTGCACTCACATTTTCTCTAGGTTCACCACCATTTAAGAAGGTAATTTCCTTGAATTTCGTTTCTCCAGCTGATTGATTATTGTTGCCATCTGACTCATATGATTCTCCAAGCTCTAAATGCTAGATTTTGTCTCTTGTTGAAATTGCAAAGTGTTAGAGGCAAGAGACTTAACAATATTTTCCAAAGACATACTAGAGTTAGAAGTTTGTCCATGTTTTGTCTAGGTGGGTATGGTTGTTTGTACTATAAGAAATTCGGGCAATTTTGAGTTGTAGTCTGATTTACTTGTGGGTTCCCATAACTGAAATTAGAATGATCCCTCCATCCTAAGTTGTATGTATTTGAATAAGGATCATACTTCCTCTATGGTTATCCAGAAAAACCACCCATTGCATTCACTTGCTCAATAGGATCCTCTTGAAGAGTTGGGCATGTATCAGTTAGATGTCCTATTATTGAACAAATTCTATAAGCTTTCACTATCTACATATTTCCTACAACTAATTGACAAATAAGAGAAGTCAAACCTATAATTTATTTTTCAAGGGAGGAAACACTTACCTCATTAATAGGCTTGGAAAAGAGTCAAACCTATTGCCAAATTATTGTGAGTTGGCTATCATGTTTACAATCAAATTTCTTACAACTTCAAGAGTTTTATCCACCAAAGCTCCTCTGCTAGCAGCATCAATCATGCTCCTTTTAGTGGGAAAAAGTCCCTTATAGAAATATTGGATAAGTAGCTGCTCATTAATCTGATACTGGGGGCAGCATGCACATAATTTCTTGAAACGCTCCTAATATTCATATAGGGATTCTCCACTATGCTGTCTCACACCACAAATTTCCTTTTGAATGTTGGCCACCCTTAAAGTTGGAAAATATTTTTTTAGAAATAACCTCTTCATCTCATTCCATGTTATGATGCTCCCAGAGGGTAGATAATAAAGTCAATCCTTAGCCAAATCGTTCAAAGAGAATGGAAAGGCTCTTAGTTTTATCTGCTTTTCAGTCACCCCTATTGGTTTCATTATTGTATACACCATATGAAACTTCTTTAAATGCTTATGAGGCTCTTCACCTGCAAGACCATGGAAAGTAGGCAAGAGATGAATTAGTCTAGATTTTAATTCAAAACTAATAGTAGCATCTAAAGTAGGAAACATGATGCATAAGGGTTGTTAATCAAAATCAAGTGTGACAAGCTCTTTCAAAGCTCGAGTTCCAACCATGATATCCTCCTTTTAGAATTTCTTTGAGCTTCACTCCTTAACCTGTGCAAATTTCTCTCTATTTCTAGCTTATACTATAGATTGCCTATATTAGAGGATTGAGTAATAGTCATAAACAATTAAGGAGAATCTAATGAATCTGAAAAAAGTAAAAATAAAAATAAATAGGAAAAATCACAAAAGTAAAAAAATTAACTAGAATTCTTTGCCTGCAACGATGCTAAAAATTTAGTGTTCTATCTTAGGCAACTAAATTTAGAATCTTGCTCTAATTTTAAATTTTTGTAGTAGTGTGAGTAAGGGTCGATCCCACGAGAAGTTTCTAGCTTAATTTTATGTTATATGAATAAAAAAGGGGGTTTTGAATGTAATAAAGAGAGTTTTATAAAAGAAATCTATCAGAGAAGAAAACCTTGGTTCAAGTCAATATCCACCATCAGAATCTCATAACTGATCATTGATGCAATTGTAAATCAAATCATACTTTGAATATTCACTATTGGAATTATTTTTCCTATCTCTCCTTCAACATAGTTAATTAGAAACCAATATTCTAATTAACCCTAACTACTAAATAACCCAAGACTAGTGCTAAAGGTTTAATTTAATAGCAACCTTAAGATTTATAGAAATTGATGAAGCTAAACAGTATAAGCACCAACAGTTGCATTTAATTTAGTTAAATATTCTTCCTAATATTTAATAATTGCAACAACAACAAATTATTAAACCCTAGTTGCTTCAAAAATTAGAAGGATCAAACAATTACGAATTTGATATCTAATCTAGCGATAGATTATAATGAATAATAAACTAGTAGGCCTCCTAGAAATTAAACATAATAACCATAATCATGAACAAAGAAGAACATTTGATACTCAAAGTAAAGTTAAACAATTAAAATAAATTAGATCTCACAGTATGTTGATTGTGTAACTTCGGTCTCCTTAAACCAAGAATAAAAGTTTAGCCATACAGGGCAGTGAAATCATCAAGAAAATAAAATAAAAAAGTAAAGAGAAAAAATTTTCTGTTGAAAGTCGCCAAGAATTTCTCTCCAAACACTAGCAAAAGAACCCTAAAGAACCCTAGAAAATTGTAATTTATAAAAAGCAAAAATATGCAAAATATGTAATCTCTGCAAAAATTTGAAAAGTGGGAATGCAGTTAGGCACTGTCAATGCTGGATTGCTATCTCTTATGCTAGTGGTGCGAAGTGGGTTGGCGCCAGTGACACCGAGTTGCTGTCTCCAGTGCTCTGCTCCTTATTGCTTCTCCTTTGCACTTCATTTTGACTTTGGCATTCTTTCTATTTTTTCCCTTGATGTAGTTCTTATCTTTCGAAACTCCAAACATGAAAGTTGTTGAATTTTTTCTTATGTTTCTTAAACATCTTTAATCATCTCAATTGGAGGTCAGACGAGAGATGATTCTAAAATTGTCCAAAATCCTTCAATTGGCTTCTTTTTGCACTCGACCACTCCAATTATCTCCTAAATTAGAATATAAGAATAATGAGTGTATATAGGAGTCAAATAAGTGTAAAAGATTAAGCATTAAGGGAATAAAATATGATATTTTACATTTTCATTAAAATGGAAGAGAAATAATAAACAAGTCAAAGGCATCTTCTAAGGTGCAAATAAATTCACACTTAAAGTTTACTAATCTATCTATTGAGATTGATCTAAGTGCAAGAAATAAGAAAGAAGAAGAGAAAATTTACCAAGCTCCTTCAAGAAACAAATAACTTCTCAACACAAGATGAAGGAGAAGGTATTCAAAGAAGTCAAAGGCCAAGGTAAGTACAAGTATGATAATCCATCTCTTATTGTTAGCATTTACTGTAGTTACTCATGTGTCTCTAATGAAGCTTTACTTATACATGAATAGAATTTTAAAAGCAGCTTAGAATAAAAGAAATTAAAATCTTCAAACACATAAATTTTAGAAAACATCATAAATGAGGAAACAATATACATTCAAGTAGCCAACATGTGTAAGGATAAGCATGCCAAGAAATAGATAATTCACCCAAAACTTTAAAAATAATGAGTAATCTTATGAAAATTATGAATCTCAAATTGATTAATACACATAATGGATGAAATTTTTAGAAAAACGAATTTCCATCTTCATAAATATACTAATTCAGAAAATACAATACTTAATATGATTAAAATAGAATGTCTTTTATTAGTTAATAGATATTAGACAATCTATTTCAACTTTTGATAAATTTAATCCAATATATATTAAAACTAGCAAAACTTTAAATGATACAATTATGAAACTTAAATGGAGAAAACATTTATATAAATATTCTAGATAGTAAATACTTTGCTTAAAATAATGAAGTTCATAATATTTTGCTGAGTAGTCTAAGTTTTATGCATACCACTCTATGCTAAACAGAAACTTGTACTGATTAATTTGACACATAAAGATTATATGTATTTGATTATGCTAATGAAGAAAAAGTGCAAGAACTTTGAAAGTGTATGTAGCTTGAACATGGCTTCATCCAAAATTTTAGACAATCTAAAAGATGAAGTCAAATTCAAAAATAGCTAGCAAACAGAAAGGAAGCAACCGAACCAATGATCGTCCATCAACTAGAATTTGTCTTAGATAAATGCATAGCGACAGAGTTCTTCTGATCTAAGTAAGCTACAAATGAATAGCTTACTTTGTTTAGTTGGACAGATACTTTGTTTAAAAAATGATTCCAAATAGCTAGTGTTGAAATAAGGAATCAGACTTGATAACTTTAGTTATAAGCTCAACTGCAAAATCTACAAGGAAGTGATAAAAGAGATAAGTTGTCCAACTTGATACATCTATTTGATGAATGAAATCTATGCCTTACTTGTTTATATACTTTACATGCCTATGAAAATGATTGCCATATACATGCAATCATTATTTATGCAAAACCATTCTAAAAATCTATGCAAATATATGAAACTAATTAATCATTGATGTAATTGCAGTCCTAAGACTAGTCAAGCCTGTTCGGGGAACTTCACAGTTCAAGGTCTCAAATAGGAATTCCATTTCTAGCCATTCCTTTTGCAAATCATTAGTAAGGCTTGAACCTCTAAGAATGAATAATTTAAGATAATAACTTGAATTTTAAATGAAAATTTAAAATTCAGATTTATGTTATAAATGATTCCATCTTATGTCTTATGCATGTCATTCATGATTGAGATATACATTGAAAATGTTTAAGCAAGCTTAAAATTGAAATTATGCATTAAGTAAACCTCTAATGATCATTGCTTTGATATATGCTTGATATGAATGAAAGAACATATTGAAATGATAATGTTTGTGATAATTCTAATAATCAACTTGAATGGCTTAATTACATGATGACTATGTTAATAAAAAAATCAAATGAAAAACACTGAAAAGCCATGGGTAGAATAGGCTAAATGTTAGTACTTCACAATATTTAGGATTATGTGTTTGTGGGAATGCTACTGCCTAGAACTAAGGCCCCCGCATCCCTAGGTGCCTGTGCTCATAGCCACCTTCCATTTTAAAGGGCTTAAATCTGGCACATCGATTCGTGTTGAGTCTCATTTGCCTCCCACCTTCTAGCCTCCTGCAACCCAAAATAAGTTGTGCCTGAGATTTCCCATCATCCATAGAAGCCATTTTCGTAAGTTTCTCTCCTTTTCATTTAATCCCCAAATTTTAATGGCTCCCAAACTCACAGTCCAAAATCTAGAAAGTGGTCAAATGACCTACAACTCAAGGAGGAACTTCCACAGCCAAGCTTCAACTTTTGGAGATGGAACCTCATCTAGGAGAGCCCAATCTTCAAGGACCTAAGGTATTTCCTCTTCCTATCCTGATATGAATGTTGAAGGAGAAGAAAATGTAGAAAGAAATGAAGAAGGGAGAAGGAAGTTTAATCTAAGTACTCTACCAGCTGAGGTTGGTGGAAGAAAGGTTCCAATTCCCAAATTTGAACTAATAGATTTACCTACATATTACTTTGGCAATGAGGATAGGAAGTTTAAATTTTACACCTCTATACTTAGAAGACTAGTACATGTTCAAAAGTAGATAGATCTGAATTTCATTGATAAATGCAAATTTGATATTTGATCTATGTTGAATTATCAAGGATGGACTGAGTTAATGGAATATGAGGCACCAATATACAGAGATTTGGTTCTCATTTTCTATTTCAACTGGAAACCCAATTCTTATGAGTCAATGGTGAAAGGTGTAGATATTAGCTTTAGAACATATGATTTATCATCCAAAGAAAACCTTGGAGAAATTCTAGGAGTGCCCACCATAGAAGATGAGGATGAATTGAGGAAAGAAGAAATTTCAATAATATGTCCATAAGCGTAGTTTACACATCTGCTCACACATACATGAGGACAAGGGACTTAACATGAGCTTAGGATGCTAAGAAAAGTATTAGAAAATATGTTTAGACCTAAGCTTGGAGGAACAGAGCAATTAACAGAAGTAAAAGCCAAAATATTGTAGAAAATATACAATTATCAAAAAGTTAGCGAAAGTATTATAGAAAATATACAATTATCAAAAATTTAGTATGCCAAAACTAATGTTCATTGCATTTAAGTACATGCCATAGAGAACAAATCATATAGTTCCATATGGAGTATGGCTGACTCGAATCTTTGAGAATTTCCATGTTCCTCTGAATGGAGAATCTAGTCCGCATATGTCATCTCTCAAAAAGGACTAGGTACAAGGTACACTGTTGAAGAGAATGGGAATCAAAATTTTAGACTATGTGGCAGAGATGAATGAAAAGAATGAGAGAGAAATGGAAGAAGAAGATAAGATTGAAGAAGAGGAAGATGAAGGAGTACCCTCACACGAGGAAGAAGAAATGGAGGAAATGGGTGAAGAGGAACAACTAACTAACATGGACAATCCCATTGTAGAAAGACAGTCTTCACCTCTCAGGACTTCAGCTGAAACTATCATTCCCAGGTCATCTACTTATGCATTATTATCTTTAGAAGTGAGGGAATTGAGAAAGGACGTAGGAGAATTAAGAAAAGAGTTAAAAGAAGAATTAAGTGATTTGAAGGGAGCACAAGAAGAAACAACAAAGAAGATAGACATTCTTCAATCACATTATGAGACTTCTCACTCTACATCTAAGGTCGATCTTACTATCCCAGCTCACACCTTTAGAGATCCAGAGCCTACTTTCTCTATGGAGGAGCTCACTTCTATCTGAGCCACTACTTAAGGGGAGTCAGCATCACCCATGCCTTCTATGGATCCTCACGTCTAGACTTCAAATTTCTTTTGGGTTGTATGTTTTGGGGTAGAACAAATATTAATGATGACATCATATGCTGTGAGAAAATGATGTAGAATGATGTTGAAATATTATAAATTTAGATTTTATGATGAATTCTATTATGAAATTTTTGTTTATTGACTTGTATAATCACTTATATGATTCTGCTGAATATCTAGATTAATAGTTGTTGACATGGTAATGATTGAATGTTCTTTAATAATTGTTTAACAACTTCTTCATAATGTTTGAGATAGCTATTGATGAATTCATATTTATCTGTTATGATATAGATGAATGCAATGATAAATGCTTGACACTTGCCTACATTTTTAAGTTTCAAAATACGAAATCGCATAATGTTTGAATGTTGCCTCTTAATATATCTATATTCTACTTATTGGTGAAAATGCTTTCCATTTTATCTTTATGGTGACAATTTCCAAAGAAATTACAAAGCATTTGACTTTGGTACTTTAAATGTTGATGAAAACATATTCCCTCCATGGAATTCCAAGTGCATCTATGAAAAGATTTGAATCAATTTTGTTTTCACCTTGCATGATCATGATGACTATTGATTTTAAAGCTTAAATGATAGACTTCACTATGCATCAAATAGTTTGTATCATTAAGGGATAGATCCACAACATCTTTTTTCTAAAGCATTACCTTCATTGATTGATAAGTCTTCCATGAGTTTTATTTAATATTTGAATGATGCACATAATATACATGAGTATATTCTAATTCATGATCATACTTATGCCTGAGCTAGCTCCAACGGATGGAAGATAAACTTTTTTTATGTTTGTATCCTTTTAAAAACCTAATAAGATAAGGAGAGTTTTAACTTTTGATTATGATTGCAAAACCCCTTTCCCCATTTGCTGACCCTTTTTGATGTTGCCAAAAAGGGGGAGAAGTATAGAAAAGACTTGTCTGATGATAATGTGTCAAACTCCAAAGGTTTACAAGTTCCAATCAGATTAGGGGAGTTTGTAAGATGTCTCATTAGCATATTCTTAATCACCACAAGTCCTCAAGTTTTGTCATCATCAAAAAGGGAGAGATCATTAGGCTTATTGCGCATGATTTTGGAAACAATAAAACTTGGCTTAAGACTTGAGTTTTACTAATGATGCTTTTAATATAGGAAATTGAAATATGCTTGGATTGTGTATTCTTTTGTGAAGCTATCATTTGCACAAGCATATTAGAAATGTCTAGAATTAAGGAAACTATCTTGATCCATAATGCATTAACTTTACTTATCATATGTTGGATCATAGACGTATTTTTGCTTAAACATAAGTATGTACTTCATGGAGTTATCATTTTAAAATATAATATATGATTTATCCATGTTCTACAACTTGTGAAAATCATGTATGGATAAATATATTTTGATAAGTGTGCTTCATACAAAATATTCTTTACATGACTTAACCATACTCTAACTTATGCAAATTATATGTAGATAAATGTATTTTGATTTATGATGAATAATGTCAAAGTTTCTCAAATGGTAAAGAGTAGAATTATTGAGTGCAAGACCACAACTGTTTGCCATCTATAAATGAAGTATTTTGCTTATAGAAACCACTTGCCAGTTCACCTATGCCTGTCCATATTGCTTTTTCCATAGTCACTTAGCACAATCACCAATGGTACTGCTTATAGGTGGACAACAAGATGGATTTGGGAGTTTTCCCAGAAAATGACCTTAACCACTTGGAAATAGCGCCTGCCATATTGCCTAGTGCATAGCTGATTGTCCTAGCCGCCTGCCACTACCGCTTGCCGACTTCCACTATTTGAAAATCTGAACATTGCAAGCCTCGAAATTGCCTCTCACTCCTTTTAATGGTTATATTTTTGAAATTCTATTTAAGGGGAAGCTAAGGGATGATTCAAGGGTCGAAGAAGCAAGGGGATTGACTTGAGAGCTTCCATAAATTGTTGCATCCCTAGGCAAAGATTTAAACTTGAAATATCATTCAAAAGATTCATTTTTGTATATTCATTCATGGCCTACTTCTTCATTGTATCTAAGGGAGATCTTATGTGCTACAAGAAGTTACTTAAAGATCAAGTCCTTCCAAAGATCATCAAGGAGCTTGAGTGTTCTAAGTGACAAAGGTGAATCAACCAATAAGAAAACCATTTAAGTTATCCAAGAGTTTTCACTCCAAGTGCTGCCAAGATTAAAGAGCTTCAAGGCTACATCAACACTATCTTAGGGCAGTTCAAAATCATTGTAATGTGCTTATTGTTTTATCATTTATATTTATGCTTTAACTTTGTATACTCATCAACCTAGATAGAGGCATAACATTATACACAAAATACCTACAAAGGTAGAGTTTCTGATTAGCTCATGAAACTAGAATTATGATAAGTCTAGACGTAGCTTGATTTTGATGATGAATGAGATTAAATAACTTAGTTTTGATGATGAACAAACAAGTGAGCAAAGATTCAAGGTACTAACAAATTAATTTCTAAATATTGCAGTATTAGTATCAAAAATAGATTAAGGAAAGTAATAGAGGAATGCCCAAATAAAAGGATAGTCAAAAGTCACTAGAAACCATTTTAAAACTTGTTTTTAAGCTAAGCATGAAAAGAGAAAAGGTTAAGAAGAAATTAGATCTACTCAGAAGTAGCTAGATATAACTTAGAACCAGATCAGAGACATCTCAAAACTTCTTTAGAAGCAAAATTTAACACTAGAAGAAACACAGAAGTCAAGTCAGTTGCATAGAGAAATGACAGAAGAAACTTAACACTACATAGAAGCCAGGCAGAATAGGGATACAATGCATAGAAGCAAATCAGTAGCAACATTATGATGCACTAAAGCAACTCAAAAACAACACAATGTGTATAAAGCAATTCAGAAGGACTATCATATTACACAAAAGCATCACAGAACCCTATGGTATTACTCAGAAGCAATACAGAAATACTTAGTCACATAAACTAAGACAGAAGGAACTACGATCACACAGAAGCAACCCAGAAAATAAGTCAAGTGATCAGAACCATATTAGAAGAACTTTTGGAATAATAGAAGCAATGCAGAAGCAAAATAGCATTACATAGAAGTTACGCAAAACCTATCAGGGTACATGAAAATGATGCAGAAATCATGCAGAATCAAGTCAAAAGAAATATCTAAGACATGGTCGATTCAGCATGATTAAATGAAGATATATAGAAGTAAAGATTAAGCTTCATAAGTGAACTAGAAGATATATAGAAGTTCTTCAGAAGAATCGTAGATGAACATGGCAAAATAAGACAAGGACAGAAATTTTAAAGATGAAATTGCCAAAAATCTAATAACTATAGAAGTTTCATGGAACCACTTCAGAAATTCTATTAAGGCATAAACCGAAACATAGAAGTTTTGAGCACTTTATTGAACTTTGACAATGCACAAAAGTCATCACCAAACCTGCATAACTTATTTAAAAATGATGCCAAAGGTTGCAACAACTAAAAATTCAAATCCTATATAAAGAGGATTAAGAAAAAAACTCAAAAAACTAATAGAGATTACACAAAAAATTATTTTATTGATTAAGAGAAGGGCATTCACAACTTTCCATCATTCAACTCCATTTACTATGTCACTGCTAAACTTTTAAAATTCTCAACATTAGATCTACATCAACTTCAAAAAGAGTTTGAATCTGATCTCATCGCTTACTTTATTCTTTCAATTAATCTTTATCTTTTGTACATATTAGCCTAAAATCAAAGGTATTGTCATTGTACACTTTATTTTGAAAACCCAAGAGTTGGTTGGTAAGCTTGATAAAACCAACTGTTTATGAAAGTTTTAGGTTAGTATTGAAAACCAGTAAGTTAGTTGGTAAGTTTGAAAACCAATGTATAAGAGTTTTTGGTGAACTTGAAAAACCAGTAAATTGTTGGTGAGCTTGTAAAACCAACAAGTGTTATAGTGGAACCTGAGTTTAGTTAAAAAGAATAACTCAGAGTCTGGGTCGAACCACTATAAGCATACTATTTATGTTCTACAGGTCACTCTCCTTTTCACTTTAAGCACATATAATCATTTATTGGCCCAAAATTTTTAAAAACTCAATTCTTCACACCCCCCCCTCTTGAGCTACCATTTGATTAGGGACCAACAAGTAGTATCAATGCAGACTTCACTAAGTTAATTTTAAATACCAGCATATTAACTTGTGAAGAAATTCAAATGACTAGCATGTTCCACAACACATCTACAGAAAAGCAATCCACTTCCAGACCTCCACTTTTTGATAGAACCAATTATGGGTATTGGAAGATAAGAATACAAAACTTCTTAACTGCTATAGATTACCAATTATGGCTCATAGTTAAGAATGGTAAGAATGTCACAAAGACAGAAGATAAATACACACGTAAAGATATTCAAATAGTAGAATGTGATGATAAAGTAAAGAATTATCTCTACTGTGCACTATCTGCATTTGAGTTTGAAAAGATCTTTGCTTGTGACTCAACCAAAGAAATCTGGGATAAGCTCCAGGTAGCACATGAAGGTACAAATCAGGTAAAAGAAACTAAAATAAATATTCTAGTGCAAGAATATGAATCTATCTACATGAAAGAATCATAAACCATCTCTGAAATGTTTAGATGGTTTCAGAAAATCACCAATAGACTGAAAAGATAGGAGAGAAATATGAAGAGTCTAAGTTACTGAAGAAAATATTAACATCTCTTCCTAGATTCTAGATCCCTAAGATAATTACTATATAAGAAGCAAAAGATCTAAGTAAAATAAAAGTAGAAAAACTCATGGTATCACTTATGACCCATGATGTCTTAATAAAATAAAAGATTCCAGATGAATTCAAAGGCAAGAAGATTGCTCTACAAGCTAAATCAGAAAATGAAGAATCTTCAGAAGAAACCTCAGCAAGTGAAGATGATGAGGAAATAATAATAATAACCAGAAGATTTAGAAATATGATTAGAAAGAAAAAATTTGAAAACAACGACAAGAGTAAGGAAAATAAGAAGGAGATTTAAATATGTTATAACTGCAACAAATCTATACATATGAGATTTGACTATCTAGAACCAGATAAAAGGCAAGGAGACAAAAAGAGAAAGTATAATTCTTATTTTGATAAAAAGAATACTTCTAATAATAAGAAATTTGAAAAGAAGAAGAAAGCAATGACTGCATGGGAAATGTTGGAAAATATGATGCAAGAAAGTTTGAGTGAAGTAGAAGAAGAAAATGAAGCTCAATTTAGCTCACTCAACCCCAAAGAAAAAGATCATGAGGAGCATCATACAGGAATAAGCTTCATGGCTATTCATGAAGATGAGGAAAATTCAAAAACTAAAATTTGTGATTTAGAAGAATTACTAGAAGAATTATACTCAGATTTTAAAAATTTAAAAGCTAAACACAGAGAAACTAAAAGAGAATTAGAAAAGATAATCTATGAATGTTCTAAGATAAAACAAGAAAATGCTCAACTCAACACCAACATTAACATAAAACTTGAGCAAACAAAAGCAAAAAATCATGTTTTTAGAAAAATATTAACTTCTACATTATTTAAATTAAAAATAAAGAAAACTAGAGAAAATTATAGAAAGAAAATTAGCAATCATGGCAGAAAATTAGAACCCAAACAAAACCAATTTTGGGTAAGAAAAACTATTGCTAACATAATGAATACATCAATATCAACTAGAATTTTTATTTTGTAGCATCTAAAAAGCAATGGGTACCAAAATATTTTGCTACTAACCCATGTGGACCCATTGCTAAATGGGTACCAAAAATTATAGCTTTACTTTATTATTACAGGTGTTACCTTTATAGATAATGGAAAAGGTAGAGTGGTTGAATTTGGTAAGATGAGTCAACCTCCCTCTATTACTATTTCAAATATTTTACTAGTAGAAGGATTAAAACACAATCTTTTAAGCGTTAATCAATTTTGTGATAATGGATATAAGGTTGTGTTTGAATCTCATATATGTTTTGTACTAGATAGTTTAAATTCAGTTGTAGTACTTGGTAAAAGATGTGGAAATGTATATTTAATAGATTTAAATGATATCTAAGCAAAATGTCTTGTTGCAATTAATGAAGAATCCCTATTGTGGCATAGAAGATTGGGACATGAGAACAAATTCATGATTGAAAAACTATACAACAAAGATCTTGTAGTTGGCTTACCCAAATTGAAATTTGAACAAAATAAATTATGTGATGCTTGCTTAAAAGGAAACCAAGTTAGAGAATCATTCAAATCAAAGAAAGAAGTATATACAACCAAACCACTTCAATTGCTACACAAGGATCATGTTGGACCAAAAAGAACTAGAAGTCTTGGAGGAAAACATTATGCATATGTTATTGTAGATGACTATTTTAGATTCACCTGGATAATGTTTATCGCCTCTAAAGATGAGACTTTTTCATTCTTTGAAACATTTACCAAACGCATACATAATGAATAAAATTCTCATATAGTAGCCATAAGAAGTGATCATGTTGGTGAATTTGAAAACTAGAAATTCACTACTTTTTGTGAAGGCAATGAAATTCTACACACCTTTTCTATACCAAGAACACCTTAGCAAAATGGAGTAGCTGAAAGGAAAAACAGATTCTTGCAAGAGATGGTAAAGATAATGTTGAGTGAATATAACTTACCTCAATACTTCTGGGCTAAAGTAATGAATACTTCATGCTATATCATTAACAAAATTTATACAAGATCCATACTCAACAAAACTCTATAGGAATTATTTTATGACAGAAAACCAAACATCTCTCATTTCCGCACTTTTGGTTACAAATGTTTTATTCTTAACAATGGAAAGGAAAACCATGGTAAATTTGATAGCAAATCTGATGAAGACATTTTCCTCATTTATTTCATTGTTAATAAAGCATTTAAAGTATATAATTTGAAAAATAAGAATGTAGAGGAATTCATTCATTTAAAATTTGATGAAAATACTAACCCCTCTAGAAAAATGAGCGATTTTGATGATGAGACAAAAGAACTTACCAGTTCTATGAATAGAATAAAAATACAAGATGAAAACAAAGATTCTTCACAAATAAAAACACACAAAGATCAAGAAGAACAAGATGATAAACTATCCATCAATGAGGTAAATGATGAAGGTAACAATATTCTTCCAAAAGATTGACGATTCATGCATAATCATCTTGAAAACAAAGTAATTTGTGATATTTATGATAAAGTAAGAAATAGATCTTCATATCATCAAGTATGTGGTATTTTTGCTTTTATTTCTCAAATAGAACCAAATTGTATAGATGAAGCTTTAGAAGGTGAAAATTGGATAATAGCCATGTAAGAAGAATTAGATCAATTCAAACATAACAATATATGAAAACTTGTTCCAAAACCTAACCATCAATCTGTAATAGGAACTAAATAGGTTTTTAGGAACAAATTAGATGAATTTGGTATATTAATAAGAAATAGAGCAAGACTAGTAGCAAAAGGATACTGTCAAGAGGAAGGAATAGGCTTTGAAGAATTATATGCTCCGGTTGCCAAAATTGAAGCCATTAAAATGTTATTAGCATTTGCATCTTTCATGAACTTCAAGCTTTATCAAATGGAAATTAAAAGTGTATTTCTAAATGGTTTTATAAATGAAGAGGTTTATGTATAACAACCTCCTAGGTTTGAAGATCCTTATGATTCGAACCATGTTTTCAAACTCAAGAAAGCTCTCGATGGATTAAAGCAAGCTCCTAGAGCATGGTACGAGAGCCTAAGTAAATTCTTAATAGAAAAAAGATTTACAAGAGGTAAAGTAGACACTACACTCTTTATCAAGCATGAAAAAAATAATATCCTAATTATTCAAATTTATGTAGATGATATTATATTTGCTACAACTAATGATAAATTATGTTAAGACTTTTCTAAAGTAATGCAGGGAGAATTTGAGATGAGTTTAATGGGTGAGATGAACTTCTCTCTAGGACTTCAAGTAAAATAGATGAAGGAAGGAATCTTTATTCAATAATCAAAATACACCAAAGAACTACTCAAGAAATTTGCTTTAGAAGAAGGAAAGCCATTAGCCCACTAATGAGCATATCCATCAAAATGGATAAGATCGAAAAAGGTAAATCCATCTGTCAGAAATTATATAGAAGCATGATAGGATCTCTTTTATACTTAACTGCAAGTAGACCAAACATTATCTTTAGTGTATGCAGACATTATGTTTAGTGTATGCATGTGTGCATAATTTTAGTCATATCCTAAAGAATCATATCTAATTGCTATTAAAAGAATATTTAGATAACTTTTAGATACTCCAAATCTTTGATTATGGTATCCAAAAGGTTCAAACTTTGAATTAGTTGGGTACTCTGACTCAGACTATGCTGGATACAAGGTAGACAAAAAAAGTACCGCTAGAACTTATCAATTTCTTAGAAGCATGATCATATCATGTTTTTCAAAGAAACAAACCTCTATAGCATCATCAATTATTGAAGTTGAATATGTAGTTGTAGGTAGTTGTTATGTACAAATTTTATGGATGAAACAACAATTGAATGATTATGGAAGAACATATGTTGATACTCCTATTAGATGTGACAATACTAGTGCAATAAATCTAACTAGGAATCCAGTATTACATTCAAGAATTAAACACATAGAGGTTAGACATCATTTTATCAGAGACCATGTACAAAATCATGATATTTGTTTAAAATATATACCAACTAAAAATTAGTTGGCAGATATTTTTGCAAAACCTCTTCCAGAAGATAGATTCTACAAAATTAGAAGAGAACTCGGTGTAATAGATCTATGCTCATAAAATAGATTTAATCCTAATGTTTAAATGCCTAAAATTACTTATAAATATTAAATAAATTGATCCAGAAGCATGATAGAAGTAGCACAGAATCTCTGAATATATCTTAAAGTGCTTTAGAAGTAGCATAAAAACTCTGTCAAACCATTAAACATAGTCACATAGAAGCTCTGCAACACTCTCACATGTAAAATTTATTCCACAAAACTTTTGAAATCATGAACATAGAAGTTCTGTTGAAATTCTATTTTGCATAGAACCTCCACCTCTCGAACTCCACCTCTACGCAAGCTGCACAAAACTTCTGAGGCTATTAGCTCAGAAACTCTGTATAAGCTATGTATTGCACAAAATTTCTATTGAACCCCAATAAAAGCTCCATCCTCTTTTAAAACCCTAAGCTAAGAAATTCTATGCCACTATCTCATTTCTCTGAGCTTGTTCCACAGAAAGGCATTTCAAAATCCATTCTTCGTTCACATTTTTCCTCCACTATCCTGCTCCCATCTTGTTCACACTAAAGATTTTCCATCTCCAAACCTTCTGAGAACTCCACTTTTTGATCTCCTAAGCCAAGAACTTGATCTGTTGCTACAAATAGCAAGAATAAAAAGGGCTAGCAAGCGAGTAAAAGTTTCAAATTTTGAAAAACCAAGAAGAGAGATGATAGAGGAAGAAACAACAAGAAAAAGAAGAAGAATAGAAGATTACATTTTTAAGGTAATCTTTAATAGCAATTCCTCTGCTTATACTAAGTTTTGCAAACAATTCGAGGGTAGAAAAATGGTAAAAGGAAGAGCATTTGATTTTGAAACATTTGGAGAGAATGGGCTGAATCTTGAAGTAACAAACTAGTTTAGATTCCAAGGATGGTAAAACTTCATGAGCTACAAGGATAAGTCATACACCAAAATGATTCAAGTCTTTGCTGCCAATTTCAACTACAACACTAGGAAATCATGGATAGGAAATATAGAGATAGATCTATCCCCTTAAAATTTAATAAATACTTTCAATATTCCTGAGATAGAGAATCAAGAGATTGATTGGCCATCAGACAGGACAAGTTTGTTTTCATATTTGGCTGAAGTTGAAATCAAAGAAAATGTAGCTTATTTACATGTCAGCCATCTGAATTTAGATCTTATGTTAGCTCATATATTGATCTATAATAACATATATCCCAAGATAGGAGGCACTGATCAGATTTTTGAGAAAGAAGCCAAGATCTTGTGGGCATTGAAGCATAAGAAAAGATTAGATTTGACTTAAATAATAGCTGATCAATTTTACTTGGTAGAGACTTCCACCAAGTAGTATCTACTTTATGGGATGGTCATGAGCAAGATCATGAAGAAAAAAAATGTTGACCCCTCCAAGGAAGATGGAGAAGACTATGCGGCAAGAGAAGAAATTAATAAAGACACAGTAAAAAGAATTAGCTTCAAGCTGACTCCACAAGGGTGGATCTCCCAAAAGCCAAGAAAAGGAGAGCAAATAAAGAAAATAGAAATTAGAGAAGAAGGAAGAAAGCAAGATAATGTGGAAGAGCCAATAAAAAAGGAAGCCACAGAAAGGAATGAGGAAGAAGCAGAAATAGAAGATAGAGAAGAGAGTATAGCAGTTGTACCCCCTAGACCCTCTCAAACTCAGCCTCAATCCTGCATTAACCAACCACACCAACCACTTTAATTCCCATTGCACAACCAATCCCACAGCACCTAGTTGATAGACTAACAATCATTGAACACTATTTGTTTACTCTAGCCATCTAAATGAATAGAATGGATCATAATTTTTCCACTGTCATATCTTCTATGATCCTAAGAGCTTATAGAATTGACCAAAGACTTCACTCTCTACAATCTCTAGCAGAATCATTCAAAGGTCAAACCTATCAACCTTACTTGTCTCCACCTTCAACTCATTATTCTTCACCTTTAAATCATTTCTCTCCACCTAAACCAAACTCTTCTATTACAGTAGTCTCCACATCCATCATCCCCCACATTTCCAGAGGTTGATCAACCTATGAATCAACCTACCTAACTTCCATCATCCCATACATTTCCCCCCCTCCAACTTAAACTTCTCCTCCATCACCACCACCATCAGTTACCACACATAATCAGCCTTCCTTTGTTTTTCCAGACTTCATTCTCATTGAACCTTTACCTAACTACCTAGATGATTATCTTTCTAATCCACAGAGTCATTCTCAAGTATGGAAAGTATCCTACTGAAGTTCCACTTTCTATTACATCTTTTCTTCCACAATACTATGATTAAGGCTTAATGGATCTTATCAGATCTAGAGAAATAATTCCTGAATGAATTGAGGAAGTCCCACTAGAATGGAACAACCCTTTACTTCATCTACCATGTTTTAGACCCCCTCCAGAATGGTTATATCCAACCTTTCCACCAATAAGTCTTCCACACTCTCCTCCAAAACTAAAAGAAGAAAGTTGTGATATTCGTCTTTGCATCTCTCATCCAATCAGACTCACATATTATGAATTCTTTGTTCAATCAAAAATAAACTTTGACATTGCAAGAATATTCATAGCTCACAATCTTTGCATCCATCCTTCTACATTTTCATTTCCATAAATCACGGATCAGAATACTCTTTCCAGAATCATGCTGATCACTGATCCCCCTCTCACACTTAAGGGTCATGAAATCAACATTCCTCAATTAGCATCTTTTCAAGATGCATACACTAAGAAGTTTCTTCAGATTCTTCCAGCATCAAGACCCACTAGAATAGAATTTCCATCTCCCTCAGGACCCTTCAATAACATCTTCATAACTGAGGAAGAATATTTGTTCTATTCTAAAGCAAAATTGCAAGCTATTGCTAACAATCTTTCACTCCCTTATTCGCAACTTGCTAATCCATCTCTTTCTCATAAAATATGGATCAATTCTCCAAAACTACCACCTACTCCAAAACCAAAAACATCATCCCCTCCAAAGAAAACTAGAAAACCTCCTGCAATCTCAAAATCAAAACCATCCAGAAAACCATACTCCATTCCAATACAACAAACTATCCAGACCTAAGAGGAAGCCAAGGATTCCACCTCTAAAGGAACACAAAAAGGCTCATCTATGTCACATAACAATGACCCATCAAGAATACACTACAAGGATGAATGTCAATACAGAAAATCTCTCAAAAGGACTTCCTGCCATTTTTCCTGAGTTATTGGATCCAACCTTTAGAGATCGTATTGATTTCATTCTTATCACCACTTATGGAGCAACTGCATACACTCGTGAACACCCCCCCACTACAATTCTAGAAGATCCCACTTTCATTCCTCCTCCTCTTTCGAAGAAAACTATTTCTAAACCCAAGTCATCCCCCATAAAACCTTCATCTTCCACAACCATAGAAACTCCTACTCTCTTTTCTAATAATCCCCATTTCTTCCCTCTCACATACATCAGAAAACTAAGAAATTGACTCCTATACTTAAAATTCACATCTTCTTATTCTAACTTCAGTCATTTCTTATGTGCTGTATTGGTATCAAATGTCTTTTCTGTTGTATGATGAATCTTTACTCTATAATTATTGTTGAATCTTTGTTGTATAATTATTGTTCTACAAAGTTTTATACACTTATTCCCTCTTTACTGCATTTTTTTGATTATGACAAAAAGGGGGAGTAAAATAAAAAATAAATAAGAAAGCATGAATTTTTTTCCAGAGTACTAAGAGCACATACTTGAGGGGAGCTCACCCATATAGGGGGAGCCCCACTAAGAAGCATGCTGCATACATTACATATTCTAAATTTGTTATGAAAGGTTATCACTCAAATGTTTTATCATCGTCAAAAAGGGGGAGAATGATAAGTCTAAACTCTTTACTTAGCTTGATTTTGATGATGAATGAGATTAAATAACTTAGTTTCGATGATGAACGAACAAGTGAGTAAAGAATCAAGGTACTAACAAATCAATTTCTAAGTTTTGCAGTATTAGTATCAAAAATATATTAAGGAAAGTAATAAAGGAATGCTCAAATAAAAAGATATTCAAAAGTCACTAAAAAGAATTTAGAACTTGTTTTTAAGCTAAGCATGAAAAGATCAAAGGTTAAGAAGAAATTAGATTTACTCAGAAGCAACCAGATATAACTCAGAACTAGATTAGAAACATCCTAGAACTTCTTCAAAAGTAAAACTAAACACTAGAAGAAACATAAAAGAAGCATAGAATTCAAGTCAATTGTACAAAAAAATGATAAAAGAAACTTAAGGCTACACAGAAGTCAAATAGAATAGGGATACAATGCACAAAACTAATGCAGAAGTGTTATCATGATGCATAGAATCAAATTAGTAGCAACATTATTATGCATAGAAGCAACTCAGAAACAACACAAAGATGCACAGAAGTAAGTTAGAAGCACATAATGATGCATAGAACTAATTCAGAAGGACTATCTTATTACACAGAAGCATCATAGAACCCCATGGTATTACTTAGAAGCAATATAGAAATACTTGGTCACACAGAACTAAGGTAGAAGGAACTTCAATTACATAGAAGCAGCCCAGAAAATAAGTCTGGTGATCAGAACCATATCAGAAGAACTTTTGGAATAATAGAAGCAATGCAGAAGAAAAGTAGCATTACATAGAAGTTCCATGGAACCTGTCAAGGTACACAGAAATGGTGTAGAAATCATGCAAAATCAAGTTAGAAGAAATATCAGAGACATGGTCATTCAATATGTTTAAATGAAGATATACAGAAGTAAAGATTAAGCTTCATAAGTGAACTAGAAGATACACAGAAGTTCTTCAGAAGACTCATAGATGACCATTGAAGAATAAGACAATGGACAGAAATTTTAAAGAAGAAACTGCCAAAAATCTACTAACCACAGAAGTTCCACAGAACCACTTTAGAAATTCTGTTAAGGCATAACTGAAACACAGAAGTTCTGAGCACTCTACTGAAAATTTTTGAATTACAACAACGCACAGAAGTCATCACCAAACTTGCCTAACTTATTTGAAAATGATGCCAAAGGTTGCAATAGCTAAAAATTCAAATCCTATATAAAGAGGATTAAGAAAACAACTAAAAAACTAAGAGAGATTACACAAAAAATCATTTTGTTAATTAAGAGAAGGGCATTCACAAATTTCCATCATTCAACTCCATCTGCTATATCACTGCCAAAGGTTTCAGAATTCTCAACATCAAATCTACATCAACTTCAAAAGAAGTTTGAATTTGATCTCATTGCTTACTTTTTTCTTTCAATTAATCTTTTTCTTTCATACATATTAGCCTAAAATAAGAGTCATTGTCATTGTATAGTTTATTTTCAACAACCAAGAGTTGATTGGTAAGCTTGATAAAACCAACTATTTGTGAAAGTTTCTGGTTAGCTTTGGAAACAACTAAGTTAGTTGGTAAACTTGAAAACCTATGTGTAAGAGTTTCTAGTGAACTTGAGAACTAGTAAGTTGTTAGTGGGCTTGTAAAACAAATAGGTATTATAGTGGAACCTAAGTTAAGAAAAGAAGACTAACTTAGAGAAGTGGAGTAGGAACCCAAGAAGGGTCGAACCACTATAAAAATACTATGTATGTGCTACAAGTCACTCTCCTTTTTACTTTAAGCACATATAATCATTTATTGGCCAAATTTTTAGAAGCTAAATTCAACCCCCCTCTTAAGCTACCATTCAGTGAGGGACCAACAAGTTATGCCCCCTAGAGTTAGAATCCAGAAGATTGCTAGGAGCACTAGTTATGCCTCCTAGAGTTGGAATCTAGAAGAGTGCTGAAAGCACTATGTTTATGTTCCTTGGAGCTAGAATCCAGAAGTGTTGGGAGTAACATGTTTATGCCTCCTAGAGTTGGAATCTAGAAGAGTACTAGGAGCACTACTTTTATTTATACTATTGGATACATTAAAGCCCAAGACACAAGGAGTGTGTGCTCTTGGAAGAGTGGATATAGGGATGGAACTATTATAAAACTCTTATTGTTGTGTATTTGATTATTTTACTCTTTGTGCACTTTATTGCTTTATTATTCATCACATATTGGATAGCACATAAGCATGAAAAGAGGGAAATTGATTTCATAGGGGTTAAGCAATAACTTTTATAAACCCTATTCACCCCACCCCTCTTGGGTTAAGCCACCTTACGAGAACCAACACCAATCAGGCATCAATAATATCGATGCAAAAATCAACTTTTCCTTCAACATATTGAATGCCTACAGATAATTTTCATCAAAATCAAAAGGAGTATCTTTTTCAAGGAGATTACATAAAGGTTTAGCAATTTAAAAAAAATCTTTAATAAATCCCTTGTAAAATCCTACATGGCCTAAGAAATTGTGAACTCCCTTGATGTTCGAAAGTGAAAATTGTTCAATGGCTATAATCTTTGCTCGGTCTACTTTTAATTCACATGATGAAACCTTATGCCCTTGCACAATGCCTTCCCTCACCATGAAATGACACTTTTCCCAATTTAAAACAATGTTAGTTTCTTCACATCTTTGCAAGACAAGAGATAGGTTAGGTAGGCATTGATCAAAAGTAGAACCAAAAATTGAAAAATCATTAATGAATACTTCCATTATGAAAAATTGCCATCATGCACCATTGAAAAGTGGTGGGAGCATTACATAAACCGAATGACATTCTTCTATATGCAAAGGTACCATAAGGACAAGCAAAGGTTGTTTCCTCTTGGTTCTCCAATGAAATCACAATTTGATTGTAGACTAGATATCCATCTAGAAAACAATAGTAATCAGATCTAGCCAAATAGTCCAACATGTGATCAATGAACGATAGTGGAAAATGATCTTTTCTCGTGGCTTTATTCAACTTTCTGTAGTCAATTCAAACTCACCACCTTGTAACTATTCTAGTAGGAATTAATGCGTTATTCACATTCTTAATCACAGTCATCCCACCTTTCTTTGGCACATATTGAACTGGACTTACCCATTCACTGTTAGAGATAACATAGATAATACTTGCTTTGAGTAGTTTCAAAACCTTAGCACATATTACCTCTTTCATTTCAGGTTTAACTTCTCTTTGATGTTCTATGGATGGTTTGTATGAGTCTTCCATCAAAATCTTGTGCATGTAGATTGCTAGACATATTCCCTTATGTCTTTAATTGACCATGTAATGGCTGATTTGTGTTTCCTTAGCACCCAAAGTAATTTTTCTTCTTCCAAGCCTATAAGAGAAGAGAAAATAATCATTGGAAAAGGTAAATTATTACCTAAAAATGCATGCCTAAGGTGATATGGTAATTGCTTTAACTCCAATGCAACTTTTACTTCCTTTGGTGCTAATTCTTCTTCCAATGTTTCCACCTTGTTACTGGACTTCTCTTTTGATGATGTTTCCAAAGCCAAGACCTTCTCCATGATCTTAACCTATCATATCCTGACTAACAGAATTTGCAATACAATTTTTTAATGGGTCTTGGATGCTTTCATCAATAAAAATAAAAGTCACACAATCATTTGAAACCTCAACACTATTATAAGTATTCTTCTCAATAGGAAAGTTCATAGTATGGTAAATATTAAACCTTACTTCCTCTTCATTAATTCTAAAAGTTAATTCGCCTTGCTGAACATCTATTAACGCTCTTCTAGTCACTAGGAATGGTCTCCCAAGAATTAGCGGTACTTCATTATCCTCTTCCATGTCAAGCACCATGAAGTTAGCTAGAAAGATGAACTTATCTACCTTTACTAAGACATCTTCTATGGTTCCTCAAGGATAAGTCAGAAACCTATCTACCAATTGCAATGTAATGGTAGTTGGCTTCACCTTTCCTAATTCAAGTTTCTGAAAAATTTACAAAGACATTAAATTAATAGATGCACCTAAATCACATAATGCCTTATGAAATGAAGATTTTCCAATAGTGTAGGGGATAGTGAAACTCCCTAAATCCTTTAATTTTTATGGAAGCTTCCTTTGCAAAATAGCACTATACTCTTCCATGAGCTTCACAGTCTCAAATTCTTCAAGCTTTCTTTTCTTGGACATGACTTCATGAACTTGGCATAGTTAGAAATTTGCTCCAAATCTTCTGCAAAAGGAATGTTATTGTGAATTTTCTTAAAAATTTCTAAGAATTTCCTAAATTGTTCATCAATTTTCTTCTTTTCAAATCTTTGAGGAAAAGGAAGTAGGGGTTTCAAAATTGGAGGATTATCAAAAAATTTAATCTTCCCATGTCTGTAATCTTCCCCTTTGACTCTTCTTTCTTCTCCTCCTGTTCTTCAACATCTTGATCTATTGATGTTGGGAATGATTATGGCTCATTATGTTTCTTTGGAGACTCCAATTCTCTACCACTCCTTTATGTTATAGTGTTGCACTACTCCTTTAAATTCTTCTCATTGTTGCTTGGAAAGACACTGGTGGTGCTGTCGTGGGCACCCAAATTTAGAACCTTGCTCCAATCTAATTTTTTGTAGTAGTGTGAGTAAGGG
>JAYJMB010045425.1:0-30908 GCA_036873735.1 Pouteria campechiana
CTTTTCCCAAAAGCTCTACGTGCAAACGCGCTTCCTGTAAGTGCTTAAAAGCCACCGCCAGGCCAAACAGGCCCTCAGTCGTTCTGTTTAAAGCCATACTAGGGTTTTCTTTCAATGTGCTCCCATTGTGTGAGATAGAATTTGGTCCTCACTCTTTCTTGTTTGTGGTATTTGCATCACTTAATTGGGTTTTTTCACAATTCATTATTAACCACTCACCTTGTTACACAGCATAGTGTCTGACAGTGACTTCGCATTGGCTGATGCTTCTGCTTCTGTCTTCACTGCTGATGGTTTTCAGCAAACAAGCCTATATTGTAAATGCATTACTCTGAAATGATATTTTCTTTTATGCTTCATCCATCTGAAATTCTTTATGCATGCATGTGGGCCTTATTCACAAATTTCAGTTGATTCCCTACATGTCGTCTCCAACTGTGCAAGAAGGCCTATGTGGACCCATAAAATGAGTGTTAACTGCGTCTTTTCTCAATCTTGTCCCAACTTCCTCCATAAAAGTGCATCTGCACACTATAACACTTTAAATGTGGCATTGGTCTCCCCACTTTCTTTCCTAGGAATCAGATAATAAGTTCTTTCTCTGCATCATGTTTCAAATGCATTCAAGTCATCATTATGCTGACGCCTGCTGGCTGAGGCCTTTCCCAAGTTCCTGTATAAATCCCAATGCACCTATACTTTATATTGAGTGCATCTTGTAGTGAAGCCCACTTATTCTAGTCATGCCACTAGTTGTCTCACATGTAGAGACTTTTTTGGTTGAGAGCAAGCATTTTCCTTATTGTATTCATGTGCTAGCTGCTAATTACAACAAGCTTTAGTTTTCGTGTTGGTAGTCGAAAGCCATGCAAAAGAAAATCTTTATTAGCAGGGTGAGCCACATATCATCCATACGTGGGTCATGTGCAAACATGCTTGTTCATGCACTAATAACCATTCTTGCCTTTCTTTGATTGAGTAGCTATCATCATCACAGCAATCACACATTCCCTTGCCATCAACAAATACCTCATCTACATAAATCTTGGATCCATTTTTAATGAGCATTTGTCATTACTGGATTTTTGGTTCTTCAGATTTCAACCATTCAATACCAATAAGAACAATGTTTGTCATATGTGATCCTTTATTTTCCAGCTGGTTCTTGAGGAGTCTATAGTTACATTTGAATTATTTTTGAAGGATTCTATAATTGAGCTATCATTTGTTATTTGGAGGTCCCAGCGAATCAATTAGATGAGTCCTTTAAGTTTGTTTTGGGATTTTCATAAACATACTAGTCAAGTAAATTTTCAATCCATTGATTGTTGACTGTGTACAGCTTCTGTTGTCTTTCTGGAAGATTTAGTAATGTTGACTTGAGTAACTGGGTCATGATTTTGTTGTTTGTGTTTGGTCTTCTTTCTTTTGCCATGTTATTTGCAATTTAGGTAGAGATTTGTCTCTGGATGTGTATTGTTTCTATGCAGATGGGCAATGTTTGGTTTCGCTGTTGGGCTGCTAACTGAGTATGCTACTGGTTCAAATTTTGCTGACCAAGTAAAGA
Source organism: Pouteria campechiana (assembly GCA_036873735.1). Taxonomy (NCBI): domain Eukaryota; kingdom Viridiplantae; phylum Streptophyta; class Magnoliopsida; order Ericales; family Sapotaceae; genus Pouteria; species Pouteria campechiana. The sequence continues at coordinate 1,568 of JAYJMB010045425.1, forward strand.
TCCTGCTCTCCAATTTTGGAATTGCAGACTTGGATTGATTCACTCTCAATCATCACCCCAGCATCACCATCTTGTTCTTTTACATGCTTGTCAAATTATTCAAACGCAACGTTACTTGTACACTTTTTTGAGCTATTTGCTGTATCTTCTACAAGTCTTCATCAGCATGTACTGTGTCGTTCCTGTTCAGTTGTACTGTAAGAATGCAAAAGTCCCTTTGTTTTCATTTCAAGCGCTGGATTCTCTAGTTGGATTTTCCTTTACTGTTTTTTTTTTTTTTTATATGTATTCTTTGTCCTTTTCTTGGCTATGGCATGTATTTGATAGATTATGCACTTGAGAACTTGATGCCACTGATTCTCAATTCTCTTAGAATTGTGAAATCCAAAATTTTTCGTATTGAAATCCGAATTTTTTAGTATTCTTTAGCATTCATAATACCATATGAGATCCCATGCTGCAATTCTATCACCTTCGAGTTGCCTTGGGTTGCATGCAGCTGTAACTGGATAACTACAAAGTGCAAACACCGCAATTTGTCCATACTATTTGACAGTTTCCTCTAACTATAACCATGTTCCTGCAATAAAATTCAAAATACATCCACTTATAACTTCATTAACTGAGATCAATCAGTGCCTCAGTCATTCTCCATCAGATTAGTTAGACAGTTCAGACATCCAATGAGCAGAAATTAGACAGTAGTTCTACTACCGTTTGTTACAACATTTTGACCATATCCCCCCACAAGCGGCACTTGGCAGTTGGCACTGTTGCATTAGCCAAAATATAAAGAAAGGTTGTTTCTATCAAATTTACTCAATTCTTCTTCTAAAATTTTGGGTCCTAGTAATGGCGTTTGTTGTTTGGCTCAACCTCTTTTCTGTTTCTTGTGGATGGAAGCAATACTGCCTTCGTTTGAATCCTGAACTGCTGAACAAGTTGCACGCACAATAGGTTTGCAAATTGCAATTGAGCTATGTAGCCAAAGAGAGCACCCATTTTTAAAAACTGTCAATTAGATGTGATATTTTTTTGCCTCCCCATTTAATTCTTCATTGCACTGCCAGCTAGATGCAACTACTAAAACAGGCAGGACAACATTTTCCATGTAATTTTCAGTGATAAATGGCTTTGCTCTGACGCCCAGTGAGCTGCTGGAATTGTGTGAAATTCCCAGTAAACACCATTTACAAAAATTATTAACACCGAATTGTAACTTTAAAGGATTTGAGATTGTTGGGGGCAATACTCAAATGAAAACAAAAGCTACCCCATTAGTTCTTTGGGATGCCTCGAATTGCATGCTTTGTCTTCATTCCTTGTGCATGCCATTGGAAGGGAGTCGTATTAGTAGAATTTTTTGAATGCGTTGTATGATTATCGGATATTTTACTGAGGATGAAGCTCTAATTGTGGGTAAGATGATGAGTAACAGTCCTGGAATTAGCTTCGTTAAAGCTGCGTGCGTCAGTGCTGCCATTTTCAATCCGTGCGGGGTATCCGATCCCTCCGAAGGAGCCCCACGGATTATGGCAGTGAAATTTCTAGAGAGCTAGATGAGTAAAATGTGCTTTCAGAGTGTAGCCCCTTTCACCAGGCGTTGGTGGGCCACACTTACCAGTCTGTTAATCCTATCCATTCATTTGGAAATGGCTTTCAGATATAAAACAGGGGCTACGATCCAATGCTGCAGGCAGCATACAAATTTTGGTGGTTCCCTTTTATTTTAAGTTCACCTTGATGATTTGGGCAAATCTAAATCAATCTTCATACTATCTATCTTCACATATTTAGCTATGACACCAAAGATTTCTTGAAAAATTAAATGGGTAATATCAATAGAAATTTGTAGAAGTGTATATGAATTCATCAAATGTTTCTAAACAATTTCGCAATCTACAATAGAGTCGTTCATATTCCATCTAAAGTGCTCTCTAAATGAGTTACTGCACTAAATTTCAGATGATTTAAATATTTACATCAATAATTTTAAATAAATTTTCAGTTTTTACCCATGTTATAACATTGTTTTGGATGGTTATGTTCAAAGGAGTTTCCAATTAAAATATTTTTTCTTATATTAAATAAATAAATTATGCCAAATATGAATAGCCGCTCGGATCTAATCATAACTTCTTAATAGGCCCAAAACTTAAAAGAGAGGCACGAAGCCCAAGATCAAATCAATATTCACCATCAAATAAAGAACAAATCAATATTCTCCACCTTTTAGTCTAATGTCGAAAATTTATTAAGCAATTTCGGCTCTTTCTTTAAGCTTCTAATTTGATAAAGAATAATATCATTTTATCTCTTCATGCCTCCTGGTACGTAAAAGTTGTAGATTCTTCTAATTAACACGTTGGCACTTCTTAGCCAATGGACGGTCCTTATTTCAGTGCATCCGGTTGTAGTGGAAACCCAATGGACGGTACTTCTTTCGGTGAATCCGGTTGCACTGGAGAGCCTCGTGCTTCTCCTCTCTCCGCTCTTGGCAACATGCACGGAGCGCGCGTCCATCTTCCGCCAACTGATGAAACGCCACTTCCCGCCCCTTGCTTTTAAACTCCGACCTTCCCATTCTACCCCTCGTTTCAGTACAATTTCCTCTCCTCCTTCAACTCCTCTTCGAAATCTCCTTCTCTCTCACTTCTCTAGACAAAACCCACACCCACTGTTTGATATCTCACCACCTTCTTCGCCATTTCCCTTCGAAAAACCAGCCAATAGTGGTAAAAGATCTCACCCAGATTGCCTTCAAACTCCATTTCAGACAAACCTTCACAAACGCCTGGATGCTTCCCCTTCCAGCTTTGAAACTTACGGCAATCTCGTACGCCGATTCGTGGATTTGCGCGATCCTGAGAATGCAGAGCTCCTCCATCTGCAAATTTTCAAGAATGGGTTTGTTGGGGATCGCTTCCTGTCTAATGCGCTCGTTAATTTTTATAGTAAAATGGGTGATTTTGTTTCGGCATGCCGAGTGCTTGATGAAATGTCCGAGACGAATGCTGTTTCATGGACCTCCCTGATGTCTGGTTATGTGCAACATGGATTCCCAGACGAGGCTTGCGTTCTTTTCTGCAAGATGCTAAGGGAAGGAGTTTCGCTGACGCAATTCTCGTTTGGTAGCGTTCTGCGGGCTTGCCAGGACACTGGTGCTGCTCGGTTGAGATTTGGCTGGCAAATCCACTGTTTGATTTCGAAGAGTCGGTTTTGTACTGATGTTTTAGTGTGTAATGCCCTGATCTCGATGTATGGAAGCTGCTGCATGGGATCCGCTGAAATTTCTCGCCAAGTGTTTGATGACATGTCTTACCGAAATTCGATAAGTTGGAACTCGGTTATTTCTGTTTACTCTCACAAGGGAGATGCGTTATCTGCTTTTGAGCTTTTTGTGGAAATGCAAAGGGAGAGCTCAGGACTCGGTCTAAAACCAACCGAGTATACTTTTGGCAGCCTGATAACTGCAACTTATTCAAGATATTCTTCTTCTGGTGTTTTTGATTCTTTTTTGCTCAAGCAGATGCTGGTGCAAGTCATGAAATCTGGTTTCTTGAGTGACTTGTATGTTGGTAGTGCTTTGGTTAGTGCTTTTGCTAGATTTGGATTGGTGGATATTGCTAAAGAGATTTTGGGTCAGATGATTGAGAAAAATGCAGTTTCTTCAAATGGATTGATGGTGGGGTTGGTAAAGCAGAATCGTGGAGAAGAAGCACTTGAGATTTTCAGAGAAACAAGAGATTTGATTGCGTTTAATTGTGATTCATATGTGGTTTCACTTAGTGCTTGTGCAGAATTTTCAGTACCAGAAGAAGGGAAAAGAAAGGGTAGAGAAGTGCATGGATTTTTAATTAGAAATGGCATGAATAATGAGAAGATTGCAATAGGAAATGGGCTTATTAACATGTATGCTAAATGTGGGGCTATCAATGATTCTTGTAAAGTTTTTAACCACATGAATGTCAAAGATTTGGTCTCTTGGAACTCTATGATCTCTGGCCTTGACCAGAATGGGCATTTTGAAGAAGCGCTGAAAACATTTTGGAGTTTCAGGGGAAGCGGATTGATGCCATCCAATTTTGCGTTGATCAGTACTTTGAGTTCATGTGCAAGCTTAGGGTACATCAGACTGGGAACACAAGTACAATGCACGGGGATAAAGGTTGGTCTTGATTCGGATGTTTCAGTTTTGAATTCACTAATTGCATTGTATTCAGAATGCAGTTGTCTAAATGAATCCTGGAAGGTCTTCATTTTGATGCCAGAGCATGATCAAATTTCTTGGAATTCTATGATTGGGGCTATAGCCAATTCAGAGGCATCTATTCATGAAGTGGTTGAGGTTTTCTTGGATATGATGAGGGCTGGGTGGAGTCCTAATGGAGTAACTTTTATGAATATTCTTGGATCAGTGTCATCTCAGTCATGTGTTGAGCTGGGCCGACAGCTACATGCTCTTACTCTGAAGAATTCTTTTGCAAAGGATAATGCTGTTGAGAATGCACTTCTTTCTTGCTATGCAATTCCTGGAGAGATGGATGATTGTGAGCGTCTCTTTGTTAAGATGTCTGAAAGAAGAGATGAAGTATCATGGAACACAATGATCACTGGGTATATCCATAATGGGCTGTTGCCAAAGGCCATGGATTTTTTCTGGCTAATGATTCAAAATGGCCATAGAATGGATCACTTCACTTTTGCCACAGTCCTAAATGCATGTGCTTCCGTTGCGGCATTAGGACATGGGATGGAAATACATGCACGTGGTGTAAGAGCTTGTTTGGAATCAGATGTTGTTGTACAGAGTGCACTTGTTGACATGTATGCAAAATGTGGGAGGATAGATTATGCCTCAAGGATTTTTGGATTGATGCCTGTGAAAAATGAATTTTCTTGGAACTCGATGATATCGGGCTATGCCCGACATGGGCAAGGCAGGAAGGCACTTGAACTATTTAAGGAGATGCAATGTGGGGATCAGCAGCCAGATCATGTCACTTTTGTTGGGGTTTTATCTGCTTGTAGCCATGTTGGTTTGGTAAGCCAAGGTCTTGAGTATTTCGAATCCATGAGCAAGAAATATTGTTTGGTTCCTAAAATGGAGCATTATTCATGTATGGTGGACCTTCTCGCTCGGGCAGGAGAGCTTGATGAGGTGGAAGACTTCATCCGCAGGATGCCAATGAAACCTAATGCTTTAGCCTGGAGAACAGTACTGAGTGCTTGTTGTCGGTCAAATGGTCGTAAAATGGACTTAGGAAAACTAGCTGGAGAGATGCTTTTGGAATTAGAGCCTCAAAATCCTGTAAATTATGTGCTTGTTTCCAACATGTATGCATCCGGAGGACAATGGGAGGATATGGCAAAAGCTAGATCAGCAATGAGGGGGATGCCAGTGAAGAAGGATGCTGGGTGCAGTTGGGTCACTATGAAGGATGGTGTTCATGTCTTTGTTGCTGGTGATAAATCACACCCAGATACAGAGGAGATCTATGTCAAGCTCCGCATCCTGAACCAGAAGATGAGGGACGCTGGTTATGTTCCTCAGACAAAATTTGCCTTGTATGATCTTGAAGTAGAGAGCAAAGAAGAGCTGCTGAGCGTCCACAGTGAGAAACTTGCAGTTGCATTTGCGCTTATTCGTACATCAGAACTGCCAATCCGGATAATGAAGAATATTCGAGTTTGTGGGGATTGTCATTCTGCCTTTTGTTATATTTCTAAGATTACATCACGACAAATGATCTTGCGGGATTCAAACAGATTCCACCATTTTGATGATGGGAAGTGCTCATGTGGGGACTATTGGTAGCCGCCTGAAGGTTTACCATGTGATTGTATGGAGGCCTTGTCAAGGATAATTGACATTTGATCATTCAGGCCAACAAGGCATAGCAGTTAGTTATTTGTCAGGTGCATTTGATCATTTGGAGGATATGAAATATAAGCTCAACCAGAATTGATAAAGTAATTGTCTTGTCCGGTGGATTGTTATGTGGCCATCATAGCTGGTAAATCCTGATCCTTGATTATTTCCGGCATCAGGAACAACTCATCCTTGATTATTTCGAGCATCAGGAACAAAGCCTTTCTAGCATTGATGTGAAGAGGAGAAGTGAGGATTTTTATAACATTTAGGCGGTTAATGACAGGAACATCCAGGGCTCAGGTTTTCCCAGAGCTTTTAGAACTTATTCCTGGGTTATGACATGCTTGGAGCCAGGACCTTCGAAAATCAAAGAGGAGGAAAATTTTATCATGCATAGATGCTGCTGTGTGCGGACATCATGGATGCAAGTTCTTATTTTTATTAAAGTTTTGGGAGAGAATCAATGCTAAGCCATCAAGTGCACCTTAAAATGTTTAGCAGGTAACCTTTGTCTCCCAGTCTAGATGGAAGTTCTTAGAGGTGGATTATAGCTTAGCTTTGGCAGGTCTTCCATGTGTCCTGACAACATGGAATTTGTGAGATAGGACAAAATTATAATTCAAATTTATTTTTGACTGATTATTCCCGAAGGTGGTTACTTACCCTGAGGAGAGACACTAGCTCTTGGGGAAGACTTTAGAATTTTCTTCTAAAATTGTTGCAGGCCCTTGGTCATCTGGCTGGATTCTATGAATTAGAATTCCCATGCATATAGAAATGTGAAGCTATTCAGAATCTGATCCAATAATCATGGAGGTCTGCTGTCATGTAATGAGAACAACTCTTAGCCTGACCACATTGATGGTACAAAATACTTCTTGACTGCTGACTAGATAGTACCATTCATTTTCAGATTTGTATTTATTTCCCCTTCTTTATTGTATATTAAAGGATCAAATTTATTCAGGGTGGCTAAGGCAGGATTTAATTTTCTTGTAACATGTGTCTAAGAGACAATGAGAACATCTGGTTTTCAAACCCTCTTTATGTAATAGCTAAGTTCGTCTAGTTTTGGCACTCTGCTACTCATGTCATGCATAAACATCTAGCTAAATAGCCTTTTTAACCATTTATCCATCTAATTTCGTAACTTTTTTGTAGTCTGTAAATCTGTTTATACTGGCCTGAATGGGCTTCTTTATTAAAGTGTACTCTGTCACCGTTTCACATGCCTTTCATGTACCAACAACCAATGCTCTGAATTTCTTTGTTTATCTTGTGAGGGAATAGTTTTCTGTACAGCAGTATGTTGTTAGTTTCCTAACCTACTTGTTTAAAGGATCCTCCCACCCACAGCAAATTAACAATGCCCCACGTTCAGCATTTTCTTAAGACTGCCAGGTATCTCACTATGCAAGGATCCAATTGCCATTTCCATGAATTGACAATCTCTGTTGAACTGGACTGGGCAGGGTCCAATCTCATCTGGCCACTTGGAAATGTCAGCCTCCTGATTTGGCAGTATTTTAGCCAAGGAACTGAACTAGCAATTTTGGGAGATGAACTACAACTCAGAAAACTCCCCAGCATATATCTCCGTTATCATCAGAGGCTATTATCATCCAAATGTGTCAGGTCAGCCTCACGAATCCTATCACGTGGTTACTGTAATTTCTCGACCATGGTTGGTGTCCTCAGCTCTAGGCAAGCTATCTGATCAAACAGGATTAAAATATTCCGCTGTTGGGGAGAGCCAAATCAGATGTATTTTTCAATTGACAGTTCATGTACATTTGGCCTATATTTCTCTCCTTACTTTTAGTTATCATTCGAAATAGTTAGCATTCCAATATAAAGTGTAGCAACCACACCAAAATTTAGAGTTGAAACCCTATAAATGTTTGTCTTCCCAGATATCTTTTTTCTATACTTAAAAAGAAAAAAAAAAATCTTACTGATGATGAAAAGAGTTAGATAGAGGGTGGATAGCGATAAAACGAAGTGTCGGTCATCAGCTAAAAGGAAGGTGAAATAAATGTGAAGGGATTTTTCTCCACTTTTGCCTCTAACCACAACACACCTAAAATTTCCTTAGCCATGATGTTAGATAAAGCCTGGGAGTTGTTCAATCCCAGCAGAAGTCTTTACCCTGGTGGAATCCAGCCGTGTTGCAGGCCTGCAAAGATTCTAATTTAAAGTACATTTGTTAAAAGGAAATTTGGGTGATCCATATCAATTCGGTGAGAGAAATAGACAATATATTATCCAGGTAGTTGTATAGCAGTTTGACAGCACACCTCTCGTTGGTTGGATAGAGAGTAAGGGGTTGATTGGCAACATAGAACCCAAAGGATTGGAAAAAAATGAAAAGGAACTTTCAATTTATTTCAATTTTTTAAAAGTTGATTTAACATGTATCTTTCACAACAATTCTATCTTTTTCCCATCTAAAGTTTCAATAATTATCTCATGTCTATTTTAACTTTAATCCTTTAGTACTGACATCATCCTCACTCTTTTCATATCTCACCATACTAATCACCCTTAAAAAAAAAAACAAAAGGAATAAACAAAAATAAAATAAGTAATTTGTTTTTTATAAAATAGATAATAATTTAACAAAGTATAATTCTTATAAGTAGCCAAAATCCTTTTTTTGTTTCTATAGGAAGTATAAATGTATTTTAAAATGTTACGGAAAATTAGAAGGCATTAACTAAACTCATAACTAAACCGAAGAACCAATAACCAATATAAAAGTATGAAACTGAAACCCACTGTTAAACAACCAAATTGATCTGCACCGTCGATTCCATTCTTTTCTCATGGGCCTGGCCCACCTCAGACTTGTCCTTCTCTTCAGGAAGTTGCCAATTTGGCACGTGTCCTGCGTCTGGAAGCCCGTGCTCCTGGTCAAGCTGACCACGGGGAGATGAATTTCAGTCCAATACTTCGCCTGCAAAAGCGCGGAAATTCCGCATATGGGTTCTAGAGACAATGCTTGTAAACGGAACTTGGAGCCACGTGGCAGTCTGGATTCGCCGGCCTACACAGCAATCGTGAATTTTAAGTCAACCGGCCTCCCCAGGTCAACACCTTCTGGGCATGAACCGCGTGCTCGCTACTTCGTGGAAGGCAATGGCTTGGATTTGAAGGCCGGATGCTTTCCTGCTTATATATCCGCCAACCTATCGTCCCTCTACCCATTCATTCGTTTTATGTCAATCCTCTCTTCTAATCATATACCTGCTTCTATCTCTCTGCCCACCTTCGCCCTCTGCCTCTAGTGCCATCTGCAACTACCTTGGAAAATGAATTCCGTCAGAGTGAATGCGCTCCTCCTCCTTGTGGTTTTCTTCTTGTTGGCTATCTTTCAGATCGGTCATGGACAAGTCATGGCTCCTTCTCCCGCTCCATCCAGTGACGGTAAGTTACCCACCTTTGCTGTTCTCTAGTTTGTTTTGTTTTGAGAGAGGATGTTGGCTTGGAATTTTGAGGCAAAGATGGGTTCTGCGGTTGCACCCAAGATGCGCAGGCAGGAGTCGGCCACTTCACCTTTGAAAGCTGGATTTGGAGAATTCCGATTTTAGGAATGGGCGTTTGGCTCCCGCCTGCCCAATTTTCTGCTGTCTCGAGATGTGAGGTATCGCAGTGTAAAGAGGAGGGGGATAAAAGGAAAAAGAAGACTTAGATGACTTTGGTTTATCCTAGGAATAATCGTAAGTCCCATCTCCCTTTATGCTAGTGTGGAGATGGAAATGAACAGTTGTATGAAATCCTTGGATTCCAACCAGAGAAGCTTCTCACCTGTGCGAAAAAAAGGGCCTTTGATGCTCTGTAGTAATTAACTTGTGCCGCCACTGCTATGGATGATTCACCTCAGTGTTTCCTCAATGTCATGAGCATTTTAAGGAACTTGTATGTGTGCTTATAATTTCCTGTTATCTGTAATCTTCTATACAATTGACTAAATGGGTCTTTGTTCTTTCTTTCTTTTAATGATGCAGGAAGGGCAATCGACCAAGGAATCGCTTACATTCTGCTGCTTGTTGCCTTAGCCATCACCTATCTCATCCACTAATATATTTCTGATCCTTGTCAGGAAAATTCTCAAACCTTGTATTGATATTGTTCTTTACATTGAATTGATTGGATTATCGGAATATCATAGTCTCTGGATTAATTTTTTTTCATTCAGAATCTTGAATTTTTAGCGACTCATTCAAATTGTGGAATGCTGTATCCCAAAGGCTTGAGAGGCTATCCAGCTGATGGGACTGGCTACATGAATTTGCTCTGTCAAAAATCATATCCTCTTTCGAATCATTGCTTGCCTTTTTCTTCTCCCATCATAGATGAATGCAGCATTTGGCATCGTTTCACCATTTGGAAATAGTTGAAAGCACTCACCGTCCGTTACAATTTTAGTTGCAGTTATTTACTAGTTGATCGTTAGAAGCTCGTTTTCACTGACCGAGTAACCAACCAAACACGCCAAGATTTTAAAATGGAATCAAAACTGGCATGCACCTTCAAACAGCGAGAGCCAGTGCATTGCGTGAAACATGCCAAAGCCACCAACATAAAATGATTCTGCACTGGTCTTGAAAGCTAAGAAACTTGTAAAAGCCAAAACCAAGTGGCCACTCACAGCTGGGCAATACCAAGCATTGGAATATAATATGACAAATATTCTAAAGATTGAATGGAGAGAAATAGATTAAATGCAGCAATCAGACTAAAACGATACGGGAGTCAGTGCTAAAGCATGGAAACACATTTCTCAGTTGTGAGAGGTGGAAAGGCTTTTGTGAATTGATCATCCCTTGCGCGTGTGGGTCATTCTTGGTTGTATATACAAGTGGGTTTGGCACATGTTTTACAACAAGCAAAATGCGTTTGTTATACAAAGTGAGAGAGTTCGATTGGCATTTGAATTTGAATTTTAATAAAGCTGCCTCCAATTATGGACGGATGTATATCTTAATGCAATCCTTTATAAGGATATCAATTACCTAGTCTGTTGAGATATATTGAATATCTACTTGCTTTAAGGTCCATTTTCTCAGATACTATTTTTGATATTCGAACTCTGTACTTATAGTTGGTCTTCTAGGTAGTTGATATTTTAATATTTTTGTAAATTAATAAAAATAAGTTTTTATATTTTACATATGATTTTATATATTTTTAAATGATATAGCCTACAGAAACCTCTAATTGAAATGATTTTTTTTTATATTGAAAGCGATTAAAGGGTGCAAGATATGATGGGTAGCGGTGGGTTAAAAATAAAGCGACCTTGCTCCTTACCGCAACCCTTTTCCGATTCTCAAACAAACCAACAAAATTTAAAAATAAAGTTTCAAACTTACAAAACAAATTCTCTAAATTCTCAATTTGTGAATCTTTGCATACCACGAGAATTATATCTCTTCCTCTCTGGGATCAAGATTGGTTTGTCATTGTTAGACTCTTCTACAATGGTTCCACCAAGCATGTCCCAAAAGTTTCGCAGACTATTATTTATTTCAAGTTGTAATAAACACTTTCAATCATGAGATAATCTAACTAACATTTGCTATAAACTAAAAAGTACAAAGTTAAATAAAATAGCTTAAACAGCTCAAACCCAAGTCGTGTTTTTAATCTAAAGAGAAGCCCATGGCCTGCGTGCAAGCCATCTACTCATCAAAAGTCGAATGGCCAAGATCCAACCATTCACCCAAATTCCCTTATCTTTAAATTCTAATCTTGGATTTTGAGATTAATGCTATCAAACGTGCAGTGAAAAGGAACCATAAAAATACAAAACCAAAAGGAACAGGGGAAGACGGTGGTTCCGAAGGAAAGCTGGTCGCAGGGCTGCTGTTTGCTGAATTTTCGCCACCGTTTCCTTTGATTGATAAAGGAATGTTAGCCATAAATGTAATTTTCAACAACATCAAACCCCATGTGTTTGGACATTCTAGATGAGCTATTTTATTACCATATTTCCCGTTCAGATGCGACAATTAGCAGTTTGTGCCCACGCTTTATTGGTCCACCTTATACATTAAAGAAAATCCATTTCTATTTTTGGTCATTTAAACTAATGAATTTTTACGCACCTTTTGCATCAAATAAAATCTAACATACGTGTAGGTGTTTGTTTTATGCAAAGCACTGTACATGCAGAAGATGTGCAATAGGGGTGTAAACAGGGTCAAGTTCAACCCAAACCCCACTAACCCAACCTAAAAATGGGTTGTTTTAGGTTGAGAATTGTGAAATCCGAGTTATACAAAGAACGTTAATTCGGACCCCTTTTCTAATAGGGTTGACATGGGTGGAGGGGTTTGGCAACCCAAATCAAACTTTACTCGAGTTTATATATGTGCATGCGCATGTGCACTTTTTTTACCCTTTTTTATATTTCTCTGTATTCTTGCATTAACCCTTTGTTCTTTTCCCATGCTTTAGACATATAAGTTATGTTTTATTATATAATTAGAATTTTAAATAAAATTTGAAAACTAATTATATGATGAAAATATAAATAGTAGTTTAGTTTTTCTTTTTAAAAATATTTTTCTTCAACGTATTTTGTTACTCTCTACAAGTGCTAGTTTATTTTTATGATTGAGGTTGGTTTGATGATTAAGACAATAAATTTTAGCAAAACATAAGTTTTATTTTTTCTTTTTAGACTATAAATTTTTGCAATTTAATTATAATTTTTTTAGAATTACATAAGTGATATAAATGGGTTTTTTTCCTGTCAAAACATGAAAAGTTTCTTGTAGAAATATTTCAATAGTATTGAAACTAAAATTTTTATTTTAGTCACAATAAAATATTTATTCAAAACAAATCTAAAATAAAAAATTAATGAAGTTCATGATATTTTCTTAATTTTTAATCACACTTGTCAACCCTAATTCAATAAAAACCAACCCACGATTCTTAAGATTAGTTTAGGATTAAGTTGAAGTGTAGGGTTCCACAGTATCTGCATTAATCCTCCTAACGTAAAAACCGAAACATTAAAATTATAGATGAGAAAACTTTCAATCAGATAAAAAAAAATCTTAAACCATACAAACATTAAGCAAGTTAGGCGGCCCAATTCTTAGAAATTCAGACGTTCTAAAAGTCTCGCCTGCACGTGTCGCATCACCGTATGATCAACCCCATCTCTTTGGAACTGTCATTGAACGGCTAAAATTACTCTCAAAATCATATGAACGGATTGAGATTTTAGAAACGGCTTCGGGGCCCAAAACACCGCTAACGCACCAGCAGTGAATGTGTGGCCTGAGCAGGATTGTGAGAGCTACAGGATATATCAGCATAATCTACACCGTTGAATATCTTTTATTTTTAAACTAAACTTTTCTAAAAGACAATAACAGCCGTTGGTTTCACCGATTCTCTTTCGGAGATAGGATCTTCGCCATCATTACACACAAACTTTGTTCCAGGTATATTATTATTAAGATATTAAATTTAAAAATTAGGAGAATAAATGGTTTGGATTTATCTGTGGGTCCCATATGCAATGCTTGGATGTAGCTTGAAGGTGCAGCAGGAGTTGTATTCCTCTGCCCCACCAATGCCACGTGTACGGTGGCACTATGGCTACTCAAGAGTGAGACATTCGGAAAAATCAAATTCCGATTTTTTTCGTAACTGCTTACGTACACAACATCTGCTTTCGATTGATCGAATTCCTACTCGACATCTGCGATTTTCTTCTTGGATATCTGATCATAATGTGATAGTATATTCTGAATTTGATCATCGGATATTGAGCAAATTCAGCTCTTTCCACCTCTGCTACTTGAAGTTGTCTTTCTTTCTCACCACCTGTTTCTTTTCTTTCCCCTTGTTTTTGAAATTTCTGCTGCAATTTCCGATCTTGCGAATCCGAGAAGCGTGTATCTTTGGAGTTTATACAACCTATGTTTTATTTTTGTTTGTTATTGATCATCGATGCGATGGCATTCAATGAGAGGAATCTGTTTGTGGGCTTTGTCATTTGACAGTACGTGTATTGTTTTTATTTATTTATTTATTATTATCATTATTTAGTTTGTTTTGGATGTTTCTGAGATGTTGGTATTTGGTGATAGTATTATGATGGTTGGGTTCCGTATATGATCGATATCAGTTTGATTTGAGGATATTGTTTCGATTTATCTGGTGTTGTTTTCGAGTGGTTTCTACTTTGTTTTCAGTGGAAATTTTATATGAAAATTTGAACTTTTAGTAGTTTGTGAGCAGGAATAGGGGAAAAGTTTCGACTTTTTGCTTTTGTTAACGTGATTTTAGTTTTGGATATGTATGCTTGGAATTGGATTGGGTTTTAATTGCTTTCAATCTGATCAACCTCAGGTTCAGGATTTAACATTCGAAAATTTTATTCCACCTTCCCCCTGATCTTAGAGTTTTTTTTATTGTATTTGTCGTTATTTGGTGTTTGTTTCTAATTTTTTCTAAGAGGTTTTGTTCAATTGAGCGGCTTCACTCTGTTCTCTCCATCTTTGAATTTGTCTATTTGATTGGTTTCTTTGGCTAGGAATTATTTTGATGCTAGAATCATTTGGTTTTAATTGTCTTTGGCTTAATTTTTCATATGCACACACTGAAAAGAGTATGTAAGGATGGCTTCCATTGATTGGATTACATCTGCATATGCAAGTGCTACCATTGAAAATCAATTTGCCACATTTTATATTAGTTTGGCTTCATGACTTGCCTAAATTATAGCTGACTTCATCAGTGTTGGAACCATCCTTCAAAGCCTTTTTTTCCCTTCAATGTATATTTGGTTTGATTGGATCAAACTTCTGAACTCTTACAAAGCAAATTGGCAGTGGGTGGTGTCTAGGCCATTCATCTGGAAGGCTGTCATAGAGTCATCCTGTCAAATTCCATTAGATTATCTTAGTTGTCTGTTTTTAATTGGTGGTCTACAAGTTGGTGATTTAGTAGATGACCCATCTTAACATAAAAGTGTTAATTTTGTGGGCAACATTTACCTGTAGTCTGATTGGGCATTTCATATGCTCATTTTCATTGTTGGCATTCCATTCTAAGTTGGATTTTTTGACAGATTGGTAAGTTGTTTAATTAACAAATGGAATGCACATGGAAAAGTCCTTTCTTTTCTTCCTTCTCCTCTCTCTCTCTCTCTCTCTCTCTCTCTCTCTCTCTCTCTCTCTCTCTCTCTCTTTGAGTTTAATTTTACTGTTTCTCGTTTGAGTCCAAAATGGTTTCCCTCTCTTTGCTAGGATAGCTTTCCTTGGAATATTTTAAATTGTCATTTGTCTGAAGGAAAAATTGACCAAAGGTTTTGCACGGATAATTTTCTCCAGGTTTTGAAGTGGTGGTTAGCGGAAGGTTGGTTATGCTGTTTCTCGTCCAATGAGAACAATCAGGCGGAGTGCTGGAAGGGGGGCTGCTGCCAATGCACAGGCATTGGAAGCACCTTTCCGGGAGCAAATTATACCAGTTGCTCCAAAGCCAAGGGCAGCTGGTAGAGGCCGAGGGCCTCATGCCACAAATCAAAACAAGGCATACAAACTCTTGGGTGCTGAAGTTGTAAGGGAGGAGCATGCTGATCTGGAAGTAGGAGTGAGAGATGTCATTACCATTCAGGATGAAATGGTGGAGGAAAGGAATGCAGAAAAAATTTTGGGTGTTGAGGAGGAAGCAAGCATCAGTCCCATTCCTGAAAGGGTATTTTTCTTTTTTCCTCTTTTTCCCTGCTGTTTTCTGAGGTTGCAGTTTGAAACTTTGAATCCCTTTAAAATGATTCATTAGCATGCTATCTGATAGCATATAAAGTGGCCCCCTTGCCTTTATGCAAGACATTTATTGGTTGGTTGGATCTCAGGAAACTTCTGTTTACCATATCCTTTTTGTTTGACTTGCATCCTGCATCAAGTGCATTGTATGTTGTATACCCATGTTTCCTATCCACATGAATGTTGTTCTTATGTGATCCAGCATATGACCTATCCCTTCAGGTTTCTACATCAAACAGATGGTCAAAAATCAATAGAGAGTGATCCCCTTGTTATGGGTGAATCTTTTGCTAGAAAATAGGCTGCTTTAAGGAAAACAAGATTCATCTTTCAGCAAATACTTTGGATGTGAGACAAAATGTGTGCACGTTTCCACAGACTTGAGAAATTGAAGAAACACTCTCAATGTTATCACTTATATTCCCCCTCACTGTAGAAAGCAGTGAAATCAAGGGTTTAATAGACACAGGACTTCCATAGCAGTAAAATTCCTTTATTATATAATCACCAAAACATAACATGGGTGGAGAATGCTGTTGGAATGATGACTTTATCATCTCAATCTTTCAATTGAAACCAGAAAGTGAACTTTCCCATTGAAGAACTTCAATGTTGGGCTGCAGGTGTGCTGGAGGCCATGTTACTGATCTTTAAGTTAATCCCTTACTACATCATCTGCGCATCTTAGGGTTGTTTGGATGGGTGCATTAGGGTGTGTAGTGTAATATAGAGTGTATTGGGGAAAAGACAAAATAACACGATAAGTAGTGTGTATTAGAAAAAGAAGTTATCATAGTTGGAAGAATAGGGGTGAATGATTAAAAGTAGAGAATATGTAGGGATAATAATTGAAAATGATTAAAAAGCAAAGATAAAAAAGGTAGGGTATGTTTGTTAATACCCTGTTTAGTTGGACTGTGTAATAGGGTGTGTAATAAAGGGTATGTAGTGATTACACACCCGAATGCACGGTTATATTTTCATCCAATCACCCTAATGCACAGTCATGTATTCATCCAATCACCTCGATTAGCCTACTCATCAACCTTCAAGAACCCACCCTCTTCATTCATCCTCATGAGTGCAGGATGACAAGCTATTGCACAACTTGGCCCTTTCAAACATCAATTGCTTGTTTGGGTAAGTGTTAATTGGTAGGTAAAGGTAAATATAAATACACGTGAACCATAGATTAATGTGATAATTACTTACCCCACCTATTCCTAACAGTCTGTTTTCCTCATCGTTAATTATATTTCTCATCATTTCCCTCTCATCTATTTTTTATTTACTTATTCACTAACATCACCCGTCTCCTATTCCACTGACATTATTTACATTTCCTTTTACATTGACATTTACATTTTTCCCTATGGACATGTTAGGTTTAAGATAAAAGGGTTGTAAAAGCCCCCAAAAATTTGATATGACATCTAGCATTTCCTAAATACTGTCTATGTCATTGCTTATATCTTTTTTCGAAAAAGACTATCTATTTTGTCTGTATCTCCCTTTTCACATTTCTTTTCTCTGCTTTTACATCTATGTTACATCAAACCAAACATACCCACAGTCTTTGGAAACACTTGAAAATGCATACTGGTTGTAGGAAAATTGACAAGTCACTTATCCCTAATATTGGTCTCTACATTTGGTCCTGAACCACATTGAACCAAGAGCATATACATATATGATTACCCCAGTGGTATTGGTCATTCATCATCCATTTCTTCCTAACATCTCAATCCATTGCCATCAGCTATCTGACCTCAAAAATAACCTGCATAACAGCAACCATATATAATCTTTTGACTTTTCCAAATCTATTTTATTTTACAGATACAGCTGGGAACCTCCCCCATTTATAAAGTAGATCGGAAACTGGGAAAAGGTGGCTTTGGGCAAGTTTTTGTTGGGAGAAGGGTCAGCAGTGGCACAGGACATACAGGACCAGGTGCAGTTGAGGTATAGACAGAAATTCCTCTTTATCATGATGCATGTGATCTAGGTTATTCTGAGGCAGAGCCCCCAGGTTAGCATCTGCATGACCAAAAATCAGGCCAGTCCACTCTTCAAGTGGCCCATAAGTATGCATTAATGATGCATGGTTGGAAAATAACTAACAGCCCAAATTTCAAGTTGGTAAAAAATTGATGAAAAAACTGATGAATATGATGACCCTGGTGTCTGCATGATGAACACCTGGATCACATGTGATTCTCTTTCCTGTTCCACAAAGAAATTCTTCTCTGTGTCAATTTATTCCCACGAATTTCACTTCTTTTGTTGGTGTTGTTTTAGGAGGCCGGCTAGGACTTCTGTAGCCTTTGTCTTGTTTACATTGTTTTATTTTTTATTTTTCACAGGTTGCTTTGAAGTTTGAGCATTGCAATAGCAAGGGGTGCAATAATGGCCCTCCTTATGAGTGGCAAGTTTACAAGTGAGTTAATGCATCTTTATTATTGTTACTCTCACTTTGAACCTTCAAATTCTGATTTTCTCTTTTTCTTAATGAAGCTATCTTAATGGTTGTTATGGGATTCCTCTGGTACATTACAAGGGTTTTCAAGGAGACTACTATATTCTTGTAAGTTTGATTGTCATGTTAATAACTATTAGGTCATTTATAGTCAGTTCATGTGGGATAGAAAATTCCAATTTTTGTTATAGGCTTAGTATATTGGCTGTTCGGGCAATGATTTTCAGGTCATGGACATGCTAGGTCCAAGTCTTTGGGACATATGGAACTCCAACAACAAGACGTATGAAAATCTCTGTCTTGTGCCTTTTTTGTTCTTGTCTTAAGAAATAACAGAACTAAATTTTTCAAAAACTGAAGTTTCCTGATGCACCTTGCATGTTACTTTGGCTTGTTGATGGTCTATTGAACTGGACAGTATCTGATGGCCACCCCATCAAAGTGATGCCCATTCTTGATTCAATAACCTAATTTTTTTGATTCATAGTACAGAAGCAGGCAGTTATGAATATAATGAAATCAGCAATTGGCTGAAAATTGTTGTCATGGCTGAGGAGATTAATATTTCTTTAGCATCTCCTACTGTCTGTGTGGCCCAGCAGGAGCACCATTTGCTTGTAATGGACCCATTAACAGATTTTTTTTCTGATGCATTGGACCCCATAATTTGCTTTTTATTTAATTTTCACTGCTGAATTTCTTTAGCAGGTTGTCTGAAGAGATGGTTGCATGTATAGCTGTTGAGGCGATATCAATATTAGAGAAACTTCACTCGAGAGGGTACTTCTCAATGATCAACTCTGTGCTGTTTATTATCATCTTTTATGTCTTTTATTTTTAGTCTAATGCAAGCTTAATGGTGATCCAGTTTTGTGCATGGAGACATAAAGCCAGAGAATTTTCTTCTTGGGCAACCTGGCACTGCAGATGAGAAGAAGCTATATCTCATAGATCTTGGTTTAGGTATGCCATCCCAGTGGAGCTAACCTTTAGATCTTGTAAGTTCAAAAATGCTTCTGTAGGTCTCAGCACAATTGGAAAAAGTGAAAATGGTAGTAGGCGGCATGCCACTTTTTTTACGGGAATGTATTGGTGGAAATCCTCCATGCCAAGCATGCTTCATGGGGTTTGGGATATGATGCCAAAACGTCTCTTCTGCATCTGTGTTACTTTTAGCAGTGACAAAGATTATTTATTTGATCCATCATGTTAAAAGGACAATGATGTGGCCTGGAAACAAGGTTTTTTAGTGTGAGAAACGTCAACTGTCAACTATGTCCATGCACATGGTCTGCAGCATCAATCACCACGCAGGTTTGCCAAAATGTAAGGCACTGATACCACTCCACAGAATGATGGTGAAGTGCACATGATATATTCAGTTTTTGTGATGGGCAGCTGGCAAAAATTAGCTATCTGCTTTAACCTATTATATTTTGTTATCCATGTTTCTGATTTTAATTGTCCGTTTCAGCATCCAGGTGGAAGGATGAATCATCCGGCTGTCATGTCAACTATGACCAAAAACCTGATGTTTTCAAGTTCGTACATCATTTGTAGAATTGAATTCTGAATTGTTAATTTCAATTGTTGCAGAATTGAATTCTGAATTGTCATTTGACCAAAAACCTGATGTTTCAATTTCTGTAGGGGAACAATACGATATGCTAGTGTTCATGCCCATTTGGGTAGGAGAGGAAGTAGAAGGGATGACCTGGAATCGTTGGCGTACACACTAATATTCCTTCTCAGAGGAAGACTGCCCTGGCAAGGTTTTGCTGTAAGTCCTTATCAATGGTAGATCATATGGGGATTTATGGGATTGAACCTAGAATTTTTGGACTATTTGGATTTTTAATGTTGTTAAAAGGTGGGGTTGTCAATCTAGTTATCTGGACCTTTGATCTGATGAGTGCCAGCATGGATTTTGCTTCCACCAAAATTGTAATCCGTGTTCGTGGGGTGTTCCGCCTTTAATTCATAGCCTCAAATAGGGGGATAAAAAAGCAATTCATCCTAAATTTTCCAAAAACAGTCAATAACTGGATACAATAAGAGTTTTCAGTGCAGAAATTTTAAGATGTCATCCATCCAAACTGAAACTGTTTAGATTGTTCTGGAATGGGCCGCACTTTTAAAATCTGACTCCGAAGGATCCTTTACAAATCTTCTTGAAGGTGATGATCATATTATTCTGATTCCTTTTTGCTGCTTATTTTGGTCAATGAAACTGCTAGCAGGGGGAGAACAAAGGTTTTCTTATCTGTAAAAAGAAGATGGCAACTTCTCCTGAGACACTCTGTAGTCTGTGCCCTCAACCATTTCAGCAATTTCTTGAGATAGTGACAAATATGAAATTTGACGAGGAACCAAGCTACTCCAAGCTAATTTCCCTTTTTGAAGGAAGCATTAGGTCAAATGCACTACTAAGGCCAATTATGACTGATGGGGCTCTAAAGGTTGTTGCTCTTTTACTGAGTTCTCTGTAAACATGGCTAATTAGCTGGTTGTTTTAGTCACATTTGCAATTGAAATTTAACTGTATGATCTAAGAATTCTGTGGAATCAAATCGTGGTTATCTGATTAAGTTTTGGATGGCAGTCAATCTGACAAAATGCTGCATATAAATTGTATTTCAAACTAGATTCCTAACTGTTTCCCTCAGCAGCATTGAAAATCCTCTCGAGGACCTGAGTTTTGATTCCTTTATGAGTGCACAAGCTTGGCAATAGCATCAATAATTTGCCAAAAAGCTTATTTGTTACTGGAGATTAATAGGTTTTATCTCTTCAACTGTGTTGTTGCAGGTGGGGACTAAGAGGGGAAGGCTGCTCTTTGAACTTGAAAATGACAGCCAACCAAAGAAGAAAGTTCGATTAGGGACTCCTGCTATTCAGTGGATCACAGTATATAATGCTCACCCACCCATGAAACAAAGGTAAACTACATAATCCATGATGTGGAAGTATTTAATTATAGAGAATGTTGTTTGCCTCTAGTCCTAATGCATGACCTGATTTATAAAGATTGTTGGTGGTCCTTGCTATGAAGTTTCCTTCTAATAATCTACCTCCAATTGTGCAGTGACATCGTCTTTGTAAATTACTGACCAATGCATCAGACGTGGAAAACTACTGAATAAAATTTTAATCTGTCAGATTTTTTTTGATCTGTCATGTTCTTTTTGGGTGAATACTTCTTTCTATGCTGCATCACAATTCAAAACCTTGTACAGAGAAGAGCAGCTCTTTAAAGCAACTATGATTATCCGTTTCTATTGACCCTTTCAGGTGTTTGGTCTCATAAACACAAGCAGGCTTGAATGAAAATTGGGCCATCTCTTGAATTTTCTCAGTATGATTGGCCATTTTTCACAAGCTCTGAGAACCTACAGCCATGTTTGGGTTTCTCTTGCAGGTGCATGAATATCAACTCCTGCAGTCTTCACCATTAATCAGTCAAGTTATTATTGCCCAAACAGTATGACTTTTGGAAGCCCATTTACCATTTCCTTCATACCAAGTGAACTGCTCTGATCTGTTCTGTTTTTGTACTTTTATATAGTGTACTTCTTTGTGGTTTTCTTTTTCCCAATGCTTGCATCAAGCTATTATTCTTTAAATATAATCTTTCTTTCTTTCTTTCTTTCTTTCTTTTCTTGTTCATTTTTCATTATCAAAACAGAATTTTACAAATATCAGCTGCATTGCTTTTGTTTTCTTTTTCTAGTAACAGTTTTCTCACTCTCTTCAGATATTACTTCAACATTGTGGATACAAGAGTACACCACCATGTTGAGAAAGGAAAACAGGATGGACTTTTTATTCGCTGTGTGGCATCAGCATCAAACCTTTGGGCCATTGTCATGGATGCAGGAACAGGATTTTCTTCCCAGATTTATGAACTCTCACCCATTTTCTTTCGCAAGGTTGGTTCTACAGATTTGTTTGCCGTCTAAATTTGACTACCTTATTTCTATATTTGAGTATTTTTCTCCCCTTTTCTTTTTTGGGCCAGGAATGGGTTGTGGAACAATGGGATAAGAATTACTATATTAGTTCAGTTGCTGGTGCACCCAATGGCAATGCTTTGATTGTAATGTCGAAGGGTGAGTGCAAGTTGAAAACTTCTTTTCATTTGGTTTTATTGTTTGAGATTCTCTATAAGTTCTTCATACTGATCTATATTCAACATGAGAGTGCTCGAACATTATCCTTATCACCAATTCTTGGATCTCTGCTAGATGGGCAAAGGCTAGGCAAAACTCCCTACAGTTCAGAAAACTATTATGTGTCAGAAATTTATCCAGTTCAAAATAAATGAGAAAGTTGTTTCCACCGAGTTTTTCTATGCAATCTCTTCCAGGATCATCACCTTTTCTGCTATCCTATTTTCATGATGAAACACTTTGTGATATTTTGTTTAAAAAAATAAATTGGTTATCAAGCATCAGCTTTTAAGTCAAATATTGGATGATGAAAATTTTGGTCCAACTGCTTGTTCAAGCACCCATGAAGCAAAATTTTGTGCCATTTTAAGTAAATTCATCATGATCATTATCCTAATCCAAGCCTTATCCAAACTAAGTGGAGCTAATGAGTCTTATTACGAAATTTTCACTCCCTTAAGCATCATATCCTCAGTTAAAACCTTATATTCTCAAGTCTTCTTTTAACACCAATATCTTTTCTTTGAGCTTCAACCCTTACCCATTTATAGCTGGCAACCTAAACTTCCTTACTATTAAATGGTATAGTTCTTTGTCTCCATTTAAGGTGGCCATAGAAGTCTTTGCTCATCTTATTACAACTGGTGCTACTCTTATGTTTCCCTGAACAGATTCATCTCCATTTCCATCTCAGCATCCTCACTTGAGTTATGGTCACTGCAACTGTATTAGGATGATTTTCCTGGACTGCATACTTTTCATTGCACAAAGCATGCATAGTCTTCTAGCTATGAATTTCAATTAGTGCTAGTTTTCTGTTTTAGCCAGAACATGTGAGGCCACTTTCATTGAATGTTAACTGCTGATGTATTTTTCTCTTTTGGAGTTGTGTTGAAGGCCCCTAAGAATGCTTTTTATTTTTTCATCATTTCATGATCAACCTATTGAATTATTGAATAGATTGCCTATGAGCTCTATTTGTATGGACTTGAGGCCAGAGGATTTGATAAATGTTTGGGAAACACTCCTTTTTTCCATTGAATATGTCATGCTGTTGCATTGTTCTCCTACTCAACATTCTATACATCAACACTATCCAAAGATCTGATCATAAAACCAGTCTTAAATTTTCAATTCTTTTTCAAGGAACATGGATCAAATATTTAGTCAAGCCAGGTCAATGTTGCTGAAATGAAATTTTCTTTTCTTTTCTTTTCATTTTTTAAGGTGCAGCTTTGGTGAATATGATACTGATGTTGCATTTCTTCTGTGACTGAAGGAACACCATACACTCAACAGTCATACCATGTGAGTGATATGTTTCCTACAAAATGGATCAACAAGAAATGGAAAGAGGGTTTTTATGTTACTTCCATGACCACAGCAGGTAGCAAATGGGGAGTTGTCATGTCAAGAAATGCTGGTTATTCTCATCAGGTAACTCATCCAAGCAGTGCTCATGCTATGCAAAAAATCAAACCCTTGGGGTCCACTTACAATTCTTGTTGTTCATATCAGGTTATTGAACTTGACTTCCTTTATCCAAGTGAAGGTATCCATCGACGATGGGACAGTGGGTATCGGATTACATCTGTTGCAGCAAATGCAGATCTAGCTGCTTTCATACTAAGTACATCTAGGAGGAAACCACTGGATGCAACACAAGAAACACTCCGAACATCTGTTTTTCCAAGTGACCATGTGAAGGTATGATAACATAGTCACATAACCTTTTTAGTTGGAATAAGGCATGGTTTGCCCCACTGCATTCAGTGGGACAGCTGGGGGCAAGAAAATGAACTCACTACATCATGTGGTCACACTTAAATCCCAATAATATTCAGTGTTAAGCTGATCACACTTAATTCTCACTCTTTTATATTCCTAACTTTGCAGGATAGATGGTCTAAGAATCTCTATATTTCATCCATCTGCTATGGCCGAACTATGTCTTGAGATCTAGACCAAAGGTGGCATTGAACTTCATTAAACAGGGTACCCTCTTCTTGGATTCATTTTGGTAGGGAATTCTGCAGACTGAGGATCATGCGTTAATTCAATATTTGCTACATCAGGCATCCTGCATGCGAAACTTACATATGATAGAGCAATCTTTCCGCTACTTAATCATGAATTTTGAACACTTTTTCACCTTTTCTTTAATTGTCCCAAGATGTGATTATAAAGTGGAAAACTGTAGTTTTTTTGCATATGAATCTGATGTGGAAGCTGGGACCTGCCAAAATTGGATCGGGGGCTGCAGTCTAGTGTCTTAGGGTTCTTCACCCATTTGAATCCTTTATATTGTTCATCGTCACACTTGTTTTCTGAAGTCCATCCACTTTTGAAGTGACGTGTATAATGGGTTTCTATTGTACTTGAGCCCATCTGAAACAATTTTACAGTGTAAATGCTGGCATTAATTTTTTTACGATTGTTAATATTGTAATTTTAATCCCCACATAAGATGTAATCATAAATTCCTTATGTACTAATCTATGATTGTGAAGGTCATATTTTCATTATGTGACTCGTCAAGAGCCACATATGCATGCATACATTCATGGATTCATGCATGTTGGGTATGAACATATGCTGCATTTATAATATACTTCAGTTATGATTTTCTCCTTAATTTAGATGTTTTTGTTATGCTCTCTCTCTCTCTCTCTCACTCACACACACACATTACACTTTAATGGTTGGAATAGATCTCTATTCCATCCATGAAAATGAAGGTAGGCTAATGGTCCATGAAAGATATGATTGTGGATTGAAAAGTTAGACTTCTCTCTACATTGTTCAGAACTATGAGAAATTCAGGAAGAGATGATCTAACTATCTTCTATGCTCTCAAGAAAACCCTTTGTATTTGAAACAAATTTACCCTTCTCATCCTGAACCACTTTTGAGTTGCTCACGGGACTTCGCTGCAAGAATTATGGTCTTCTCTTTGGTACATTCCCTTTTCTCCCTCCCATTTTTATTCAGCTCCTTTTGATCAAGCGACCCAAGCAGTTTTGATAGATTTACTGCTTCATTCTTCTATTGCTTCATGAATTGAGGATTCCAACTGGTTGTCATCCCTAAGAAATAAGATGGTACCATCTTGCTCACTGACCATATATGACACTGATTCCAGTCCATTCTGCATCAAAGCTTTAAATTAGACTGTCACGCCCCGCTCTATCAAGGCATTACTTGGGTATGTTTGAAGAAATTCCTCAGGCAGAGTCTCCTCTGAATCTCCTTGATTCTGTACTTGTACATTTAAGTATACGCCACTTATACATCCATAGTAATAACATGTAACTTACCTCATACTTACATATGGCCCAGAATCGCAAGTCACATTGTGATGGCAATAGAAGATATTAATCTACATAGATATTACATTACTTGACATGCCAAAATCATCAATATATACAAATGTTAATTTATACATGATTTGAAGTTTTAATTATACAAGAAATAGACATTATAAAAAAGAGCCAAAATTTTGGATTATATCGTTCAATGCTACTATGAAGATCAGTTATGGTCTACTCCTAGTCTTGAGCTCCAAACCCCGTTGGGCTCTACCTTCTATCCTGTCCACTAAAAAAATTCATTAGAAAATGGGTTGAGTCCGGGCGAACTCGGTAAGTAGGAAAAATGGTAAAATAGCGGCAATAAAACAAGAGAATCGGGATTAAAGTAATTCATATGCATATGAAAATTTATGATATGCGAATAGTACATAATCATGAAACTCATTCACATACTCTTGATGCACATGCTTCATATAACCATGCAACACAACTATGCAATACAACCATGCAACACACATTTATATA
This sequence comes from Pouteria campechiana, assembly GCA_036873735.1. NCBI lineage: Eukaryota > Viridiplantae > Streptophyta > Magnoliopsida > Ericales > Sapotaceae > Pouteria > Pouteria campechiana. The sequence continues at coordinate 27,718 of JAYJMB010045425.1, forward strand.
CTCATGATACCCATTGATACACATACAAATACAACCTGATTCATGTACTATCTCACCTCATTACACCAAAGGTGCGCATGGTCATGACCATCATACCCAGGCTTTAATACAGCCTCACATTCCTATACCTGTTGTACATGTCCTCATAACCTTTGCTTATACACAAATTGTTCTATCTCAGTCTCACCTTGTGCCTCAAGTCATTAGACGTATTCCAATGTATGCTTTGACTATGACAGTCCTCATCCTTATTACACATATACATCATCATGAACACCGCCCTATCATTAAGGCATTCATTCCCGTATATCTCTCTTATTTCCTATCCAATTTAAAACTATGTCGGGTCTCACTTTCTCGGGATATAAATTCATTGTTTTGTAACTTTTTATTATTATAACTCATCACCCGCTTTCTTATTCGATGTGTAATTGGTTTATTCCCGTAATACTGAATACTAATGTTGTTATATCCATGATAACATTTTTGTTACCATCTATGATATCCTGCCTTCATTGCAACACAGGGAATTCAGGGTTTCCACTCACATCTAGTGAGGAAATTAGGTATAGTAGTTATAAAGCCTTCTCATTAAGTTGTACATACTATAAGTTCTACATTTTATATCTTGAATATTATTTTAGTTTTCTATAGTTTACTTTCACGCTTCCATATTCTTCATAGGTCAAATGTTGCAATATTTACAAGAATTACATTTCATGTAGTATTACTAAACATCCATTTCATCAACATCCTTTTTACTTTCGTGACAGGGCAACGCCCTATGGATGCAAGTCAAATATATGAAACTTTGCCACCACCCTGGCATAATGACACCCCATAGGTGTCTATCGTTTATGAAACCATGCTACCACCTCAACATAGTGATGCCCCATGTATATCTAACGTTTATAGAACTATGCCACCACCCAACATAGCGACACCCCATGGGTATCTAGTGTTTACACCTCTTTCTGAACCTGTATTGCTTTTATAGGTTTATCTACCTCTGCCTTACAAGGGCCTTAGCGTTCTTAACATTTCCTATCAAGCGGATCCACTTCAAGGTGTCACATAACTCAATTACACTTGTTGATGCCATCTAGGCACTATCATACATCACAGTAGAATTTCGGTGGTGTCCAGGCATTGTCATAGTCATATTCTATCTGTGTTCTTAGACACTATCATGGACAACTCATCTTCGTGCCATCCCGACACTATCATGGGTCTAGCATGTTGTTCCTTTCCTTACACCTTCATACAAATAATATATTCCTGTACTAAAATAATCATGGAACTCTTATATCGACCCATACAATGTTATTTAACATCATGTCAGGATAATGCAACTAACATGACTTATTATCTTTTTATGCTTCACATGAATTAATTCTATCATCATGTTTCATAATTACATGTTGTGGCATGCACCACGTGGTCATGAAGCTACCATTAGTCAATGCAACTTCCTATCTTATCTAATCTTAAACAAATTGTATTAATCCATTTAGACTTTCCTATAATGATGCATGGATAGGTCATTTGTCATTCGTCAATTACAACATCCAATCTTAGCAATAGAATGCCTCAGATAGGCTCAAGATTCATAACATATGATCCATCATAGAATCCATTCAATTGTCACTGTAACACAAGCAATTCACATCCTCATGCTAGAACTTATCGTAATCAACCAAACCAAGCAATTAACTAACAATTTATGAGTTTAAATCATCATAACAAATCCATTAAAATAAAGTGCAGGGTTCCATCATTTTAAGTAAAAACATTAACACATTCAAACATGATGCTCAAAAAACCATGGGATACAAATTATTCCCATGCCTTAATCATATTTAAACATTATAAATTGACAACCTACTTACCTGTACCAAGTTATTCTACCCGTTCTGTGATTTTTGATCTTCTTGATTCCCACGTTAACAACTTGATTCCAATTTGAATCCTAGACAAAGGACATACATGACATACATCCCAATTTGAAGTTCAGTAAGGGCATTTTAAATTCCATTAAGTTCAATAAGGGCATTTTAAATTCCATTTCATAGTTAATAGCATTCCTCAAATTCTCGCGAAGACACGTATTAATCCCATTCCTCATAACATATTTCGTTTTGCCAAAATACCTTGTCTAACACCTGTTTACCAACCAAGGTAATTTAAAATGAACTACCTGGATTTCTTTTACTACTTGTTGTGCCCTCCTATCAAATATACAATAAGCATCATTTAAGTTTTTAACTCTCGACAAAGTGTAGTAGCTAAAATTTCTTTTAACATAATCCTATCATAAATTTCCCATGATTCATACAAAAATTTAAGCTTGTCTTCCTAACCTCTCTGTTGAACCCATTTCTCTACTATACATACTACAGAGGGGTAATGATAGGATTCTTTCAATTCAGGATAAATCATTTGCTTGGTTTTGTACAGTCAAATATTATCATTAATATTGCAATTAAAGCTTCTAATCAATTCCATATGGAATTACTCAAACAATCTTTGCAACTTCGAACCCTAATATGCTAGGGTTAAAAAAAACCCATTGTAAAAATAGTGAAAATCCTGAAATAATTTAGGGAGACTACTTACCGATAGGCTTACTTGTTGATTGTCATCCCATGCTAAGAATTCCCCCCAATTCTTCGAGTCTTCTCTGCAACTTGCAGAAAAGCCCACGCTTCTTTGTTTAAATGTAGAAAAGTCAAGCTAAACTATCGAAAATGATGGTTTATACACTTAAACTAGTGGTTTTCCTTAAAAATTCCTAAATAGAATTAGCAAAAAGGCAAGGGTTTTTAGATGGGAACGAGAGAAAAGTCGAACGAAAGAAATTGGGTGTCAAACCTATTTAGAAAGTTTGAAGTCGGTGGCTGATCGAACATTGACACCATAGAGGCGCTGCGGCGTCAATTTTGCTGGACGCTGCCCGCCTTGCTCTCAAACGAGCTGCGGCGCTGGATATGGCCTCCAAGCCAATGCCGCTGCCCCCGTTTCTTACCCATTTCGCTTTGTATTTCTTCATTTTATTCTGTTGCCTTAAGCCATGATTTTCCACATCATACTAGCATATTAATACACTTAATTTGGCCCCTCTATTGGCTAAGGATCAAGTTATTTAATTAGCTTCATAGTTATTCAGTAATTCCGTACTCCTACGCAATATA
>JAYJMB010045436.1:0-76636 GCA_036873735.1 Pouteria campechiana
CAAATAAGCTCATATTGAATCAATCTTCAATTTAAATATACAACAAAGGGATCTTATCCATCCCTCATATTAAACATTCATATCAACCTAAAATATCAAATATTCCAATATAAGGGATACTTAATATCCCTAACAATCAAACATCATCAATTTAAACAAATAAGGGATATCCACTATCCACAAATAAAAACATACATTCCCGGATTTCAAACATAGGGTGTAAATATTATCCCTAGCCATCTAATGAAAACAAATGCCTACTTACTTTATCATGCTTCCAAACCATTTATGCAGCTCGATACCTTTTCATCCTTCTCAAATCATCCTGTACATGGCAACAATCCCATTCATTTATAAACATAGCTCAAATTGATTCATTTCAAATTACAAAATTAGATACAATGATTGATGTAGCGCAAAACCCATATACCTCCCAAATGTAGAAGTGTATACTTGTCAATGTACAATCTAAAGCCATATGCTAAACATCCAAACTTTTACAATATGTCGATTAAACTCCAAGTCCATTCCAAATGATTAATCATTCCATCCCATCTATAAGGGTTTTAGAGTCATAATTAAACCTAATTTATCCCTCATTGAGACATTTTATCAAATGGCTAATAGGCACAATGTAAATCATAATATCTCAGTGAGGGTTTTCAAGTAATTCCATTTTGAATCATATGTGATTATCATATAATATAAGCAACATGCAATTATCTTCAATAATAATCTAATTAGACGTTTAATCTAGTCAATTTGTGGCTCACATGGCTTAAACAAAAAAACCCTCTTTCATCTTTACCTAGGGCATAGCCCAAAATTCATTTCCACTAGTCCAAATCATCTCATATATGTTCTAGAACATGCTAATTATACCATTAATCATTTACCCCACGTTTAATTCAAGAAAAATTATGAAACACCCAAATTTCACTATGCATGGAAAACTTCACTTAGCATAATTCATGATTTCTTATGCCAAATCACTATAATCAATGTATTAAACCATTTTTCCATGGATTTATAATCATATACATTGATTTAAGCCCAAAAATTCATCATTTTTTCAAACCCTAAAAATATGAAATTAGAGATTCGGTTGGGAGATTAGGCTTACCGTCACTCACAACCATAGTCGTCCTCCCCAAATGAATAACCAAGCTCCTAGCTCCATGTTGCATCTTCCATTTCATGGAAATTCAACATTTCTACCATTTTCCACGGTTGAAACAGCTTAAACTCATGTTCAAATGGGAGATCAAGTGATTTTTCATTTAGACAAGGCTATTTTCTAGTAAAAATGGCATGAATTTGAGCATAACAAAGCTAGGGTATGGGTTTGGGCATAAAACAGAAAAAACAGAATGAAGAAATGAAATTAAAATGGGTTTAGGGCTTCAAAATGTCGCATTTTTTAGTGCTCCGGCGTGCCAAGGAGTCAACGTCAGGACATAGGAAACCTATGTCATGACACAAACTTCGCTGACTACCAATTTCATGACATAGACTTCCTGTGTCGCAACATAGGTGTTGCGACACAGAATCCCCGTGTCGCAACATTAACCTACTACCCTTTCAAAGATGTTTTCGTATCTCATCCATAACTTCCTCATATTATGTCCAAATTAAGTAATTTTTCCTGAATTGGAAAGATAATTTCAATATCTATAACTTTCATGTTAAACACTCTTTCAAATTAGTCCATTATCTATGTCCGAATTCAATCACAATGAATCCTTTTTCCAAATTTAGCTTTTACACTTATGAAAATTCACCATAGTCCCCATTTTACATAAAATACTTCAAATCTCCCAATAATTACTTCTTACATATCACATACATGAAATAAGACTTGTTTATGCTATTTACCACTTTATTTAAATTAGTTTCTAAAAATCACTCATTTAGTTGTTTTTAACTGAATTTCTTTGAATTTTTGTGCTATAATGACTTCACATGCCATTTTCATTCTACAATGCAACCAAAACTTAAACCAAGATTTGCCACATATCACATACTTGAAACAAAATATGTTCATGCTATTTTCCATCTCATTTGAGGTTAATTGCCAAAAATCACCTATTCAGTTCATTTTAACTGAATTTTCTATCATAAGCAACTCTATATGCTATTTTTATTCCAAGTTACATCCAAAACTCAAGCTAATGTTTCACAAACATTATACTATACATAATAACTATCTTAGGCCATTCACAGTGATCATAGATATGCTTTTTCCCAAATTCACCATTTCAGTTCTTTTTGCAGAATATTCAACTCAATGATTCAAAATTGAAAGATTGTCTCTAAAGTTCAATTTAAAACTTCATACATGTCACATTATGCCTAATAAGCATGCTTTATTAGTCGCTAAAGTCATATACATGACTTAACTCAAAATCACTACTTGGGTCAATTTCACTAAAAACTACTAATGAAGTCATTCTCTTTGTTCAATTCAGTTTTTCATAATAAATTTCTTTATAAATCACTATTTATCACTTCAATTCTTCACTTTACTAAAATGCGAAGAATTTCCCCCAAATTTCAACACCGCAAGTGTTACAAATTGGATTTTATAAATAGTTGATGCACTTGGATGATTATGGGACATACGTTTTGAGTGCAAGACTTTTAAATTGTGAAGCAAATTGTTGAAATACAAGTTTAAAGAGAAAGAAAGGTGCATTGGTGAGGTAAGAAGGTTTATTTCAGTATGCATTTTAGTGGGAATTTCATAAAAATATACTCTAGGCACTGTATTATGAGTCCTACTATAGGTTGCAGTATCATGCCTTCATCATAGGGTTTTTATGGTATAAAGTTGGGAAATAAAGACATTAATGTTTCACATATTGATTTTGGCAACCAAATGTTAGTCCATTACTATTACTATTGTATAACAAGTTTGATATGCTCATATTATAACATGTCATGTTGAGAATAGGTTTCTACAGTGCATAACTATGATTAAAGAATGGGCCATTTGATATGTATTAATAGTTGGTGATAGTGGCATATTAAAAGTATCAATTTGAGTCCAAATAGCTTGTTTAGACTTATCAAATAAAGGAAAAAAAAAAGAGGATATAAACAACAGAAAGGGAAAAAGGAGTCACATGGGGCAGCGCATTTTAGCATCGCGGCCCAAAATTAGGCATTGCGGCGCCACCGCCTAAAAGACAAAGGAAGCATGGGTAGGGGATTTTGGTGCAACAATGCCAAAATTCAGAGTCACGGTGCCAAAATTATAAATTCCAAATGCAACATGGGCAGGGATTTTTGGTGTCGCAGCATCGAAACAATGACTTGAAGAAAATTATTTATTTGCTATTCTATTTTTTATTTTTTATTGATGTAATTGTTCAAGGGATTCGATGAGGTTTTTACTTGATGCTTTGGGCCAATTTTTGAAAGTTTAAATCCATAAAAAGGATGTGTTACAAATTAAATTATGAGTTTTACATGTAAATGTTGATCACTATAATATATTGCCAAAAGATCAATTATATTCTGTTGAATGTGGTTAAGTCCAATTGGTTGTGACAAAGTTCATTTAGTTGTGGTTGAGTCCACTTTGATTCCTGGTGGAGTCCACTTGGTTGTGGCTAAGTCTACTTTGATTCATGAAAAAGTTCACTTGTTTGTGGCTAGTCCACTTTGATTAATGGTGTAGCCCATTTGGTTGTGATTGAGTCCACTTTGATTCATGACAGAGTTCACTTGTTTGTGGCCGAGTCCATTTTGATTCATGGCGAAGTCCACTTGGTTAGTGGTTGTGACAACTTGGTTAGTAAGCTCACAGGAAAATACTATTGGAAACAGATGACCTATCATAAATGATGAAAAATGATTAGTAGTTTTTTAACTAGACATTTGTAATTTTGATTATGTTGTTGAATTCATGATAGTATTTCCATTGTATGTGTGAAATTATTGTCTTTATATACATTTCATTGGTTGTTGATTAATTGCTTTCCTACTTACTGAGTTGTTTGGACTCATCCTATTTTATTATGTTTTGTTTTAGCTAACAGGCCTGAAGACGTAGCCTAATGAGGGGTTGGAGCACAAGAGGGGGAGAGGCAGTGATGTTTAGAGTTGTTTATCTTTTGTCATCTTCTAGAATGTATTTAAAATGTAAATTTATGAGTTATACCAATGATGTAAATAATGTAAATTAAAAAGGATAGGAATGATCACGTGCGTGACATTACTTTAATAGGATAGGCATGCTTTTCCACACTTTAATTTAATAAGGTAAGTTTAGGGGAGACTCTAGCCATAGGTCCTCCTATTGCTACCTCAGTAGTGCCTCAAGATGGCGGGGCATTACAGAATCTTCCCTTTCTAGTTCCTTTTGATTTGCTTCTGCCTCTCTCTCTCTCTCTCCTTGAGCTGCATCCTGGATTCCTGCCTCTTAGAAGGGTTTTGGCTCTCCTTGCATCTTTAGTGGTTCAAGTTCTCTTCTGCTCCTTAGAGTTACAGCATTGCAGTGCTCCCTTGGGTTCTTCTCCATGTTGCATAGAAAATTACCCCTGTTTGAGTTGTTAGAAGAACTTGCAAGTTGTCCAATTTGCATCTCCAAAAACTTGATTGAAGCATTGATATTTCCCATGGTTGTCTCAATGTTATCCATTCTTTCTTCATTTCAAGAAAACTTGTTTTGACTTTCATTCACAAAAGTGCTCATGAGGTATTTGAGTGATGACTTCTTCTCCGCTATTTGAGATTATTATGGAGATTGAAAACCAAAAGGATGGTTCATTATGTTCCTTTGATTTCCATAAGGAAGATTATCTTGATTCCTCCAACTTGTAGGATAATATTAGTTCAGCATGTTGTTCCTTTGGAAGTTACTATAGCCCTTGTTGTTAATGTATTGTACTTTTTCTCTAGTTGGATCTACTATCATGTAGGCTTCAATTACTAGAGAAGAAGAAGAAGATTCTCTTGCATTAGACACTCCTTTAGATGTGGAATTGGCTATAGCCAATTGGTGCATTAAAGAGGAGATTTGTGTAGTCAGGGCTCTGATTTTGTCCACCTGAAGACAACCTTCCACCTTCATCACCATGTTTCTGTCATTTGGCCACTGAAAAGTATTCGAAGCCATGTCTTGCAGTAATTGATATGCATCAACTACAGTCTTGGCCATCAGTGATCTCCCAAATGCTGCATCAACTATGGTCTTCGTCTGGCCATTCAATCCATTATAAAATAATTGGATTTGAAGCCAGTCAGGGAATCCATGTTGCAGACATCTTCCTAGCAATCCTTGTACCTCTCCCAACACTCATAGAGTGGTTCAAAGTTCAACTATGGAAACTAGCCTATCTCACTTCTGAGTTTAGTCATCTTGGTTAGAGGGAAGAACTTTGCCAAAAACTTTTCCACCAATTCATCCCATGTCATGATACTACCAGGTTGTAGACACTGTAGCCAACCTCTTGCTTTATCTCTTAGAGAGTAGGAAGAGCCTCAATCAAATGGCATCATCTGGTACTCCGTTCATATTCCCACTGTCATGGATTTCTCAAAACATTGCTAGATAAATGTTTGGGTCTTCACTTAGTGAACCCCCAAACTGATTCTATTAAACCATGTTGATTAGTGTTGGCTTCAATTCAAAGGTGTTAGCATTGATTATTGGACGAGTGATGCTTGATAAGCTCATAATTTATCATATTTTAATACCTAAATTTACATATTTTGGATAATCAATTAACATGATTTCATTGATTTATATTTATATTAAATCAAATTTTGTACTCAATAGATTTAATTTGTGTTTTAGGTAAATTGGTGAATTTATGTCAATTTGGGTGAAAATATGCTATTTTTTACAAAGAAATCTTCATGAGGACATGTACCATTGTGGGAGAATCAATCCTAGCCATTAATTAAGAATTAATCATAATGAAAAAGTGGGATTATGTAGCTGATTATGAAGTGGACAACCAGTAGACATATTGCTAGATGCATGGTTAAGATCAATTGCTTGAAGATGAAGTCATTACTTCAATTGCAATTCAATTAGAACTTCCACATATTATTTTCAAAGTATTTTTGGGAAGTTGTAATGTGAATTGTATGCAAATAAGATGGTCGAACGTGTGTGTAGCAAATCAATTGAAGGACTTCTATTTTTAGATGCTTCATGCACAAGGAAAATAGTAATATTTTAGTGATAGTTCAAGTCAGATTGTGGTACTAATATAGGCTTATTTGGAAAAATTATTAAACCTGAAAGTTCTATCCCTTGAAATTATCTAACCAAAAAATTAAGAATCACATTATTTGGAGTTAGTATGAGGAAGTTATGGATTAAATACTACAACTATCTCCAAAAATTTTTTCAAATGTGATGTGTGTTAATAGGTGTTAATTTAAAGCAGGTTTTGGCATATATGAAGGATGATTCAAAGAAAGCTTTAACATGAAAGTTGTACATCTTGAAATATTCTTTCTAGTGAATCAATAATCATATGATTTGGACATCGTATCAAATAGTTATAATGAAAATACTAAAACTTCTCATGTGGAGAGACTTTGTGTGCAAAAACATGATATTTTTATCAATTGCATATTTTATGCTCAAACTAACTTGAGGAATTCACATGGAGGTGAAAGAGAACCCTAAATTGGGTTATTTGAAGGGTATTTACTAGAGAAATAAGGGACTTGGAGAGGCTAAATGTGACAACCCAAATTTTGAAGTATAATTTTCAATTATAATAAAATTTTTGGTAATTGGTGGCACTAAATAATTGGAAATTTAATATGATTTTTGGTATTTTTGGTAATTTTACCTTTTTGGAGTAGTTTAAGTATTTTTATCATAACTTCTTTGTATGATCTCAGAAGTAAGTGATTATTTTTGCATTATTAAGATAATTTAAAGGACTATAACTTTCATGTTGACTACATATCCTAATTAAGCTTATATTTTGATTATGGGTCCGACAAACTGACACCTCTTGATATAGAGACAGTCAATGTGTTTTGGCTATAATGTTTTCATGAGAAATCAGAATTTAGTGATTTTTGATTCATTGAAAAACTCACAACAAAGGCTAAAACATTTGTGTTTACCAATTTTGATAAATTACCCGCCTTTGTGCCAAATATTTGAGACAAGTGACATTTATTATAATGACATGTGTATTTACTTAAAAATTGAATTTTTTTGGAAATCTTCAATGTTAATTGATGATAAAATTGTTGCCCAATTTAGGTATGATTAAAAGTGCATATATAGCTGTTGAATGTGAAGATTTAATTGTACAAAAAGTTTCGGTTTATATGGGACATGGATTATGGTGTATTAATTAGCATATTGCTATCTAAAATTAGAAGTTGATAATTTAGTTGCTACCCAATTTTTATTACTATTGATTACAGAAAATTATGTTAATCATGTCTATAGATTAGTAAATTATTGATACATGAATATAAGTATATTATGCATGTTATAACTATCCAAATTGTAACAAAAATTAATTTTAAAATCTAACATAAAATCATTATGTATTAAAGAATAAGGTGTTTAAGGGTCAAGATTTAAAGTTATGTAGTTGATATATTTTGCTATCCAATATTGGGCTTAAATTGATCATCTCATGATGTAAGACTTATCCCACGGTTCGAATTGAGGAAATAGGGAAAACATATGAGTATGTGGAAGAAAATAAGAAAATGAATTAGTTGAGAAAATTCACCCACTTGGTGAATAGTATGTGAACAGTAGCACTATAAGAAAAAAAATAGTAATTGGATGTCCCAAAAATAAAAATTATTTGAAGATAATATGGAAGGTTTTTGAAAGATCTAAACCATTAAATATTTTTCTCATGTGAGTATTCGTCTAGTGTATTAATTTTTAGTGAAATAAATTTCCTTATATGATGAAAAGTGCATTTATATAATATGAAATTTTATCACTAAATTGGGTATACTGGTATGTTTAATGGGCAGATTATGTGAGGCGCAATTTGATGTTATTGCACATAGCTTCTATCTTCTTAATTAAGTTGAACGTAACTCAAAACCTAATCCACTTGTTACGCTAGAGCTCTTCTCCTCTCCCCACATCCCAAATAGCAGCGGCAACCCATCTCGTTTCCATGTGGACAACACATTTGTTGCCATCCTCATCATTAAGTTCATGTCTAATAGGTAAGAAGATTATTTTGATCGAAAATAGATGGGTTTTGTTAATTTAATTAGGTTGTGCAGCATGTTAATGGCAGATATCAATCTTGGGATTATATTATATGAATTGTTCATGTGTAATCTTACATGGAATTTGTATTGGAATGGGAATTATAAAATTCATAGCCTGTTTAGGTTACATAGATTATATGAGGCATCATTTAAATATTTAGTTATAATAAATGCATTTAATTAGGTTAATGATGGTGAGAAATGTAACTGAAATAGATGAAAATGCATATTATGATGTAATGCATCCACTAGAGGGGGATTTACTCAAGTATAATGGGATGTTTTGTTGTTTTGTAAATTATATATATGACCAATTTGCAGTTTAGTGAACATGGATATGAGAGTGATTATAACCCTACAAGAAGGGGATTGAAGTGTAGAAACCTTGAATTGATGAATGATTTTAGAAAGACACCCATTAAGCCTGAAGGGACACAGCCTCTAAAAGTTGCAACCATTATTAGAGTGAAGACTACTTTCCTTTGAATTTCTTTTCATCTTTAGCTAAGCTTGATTTGTCCAGTCTATTTTAATAAAATCTACTCTGAATGGGAGTTTGACCGGAGAGTGCAGTCAGTGATGTCTAGTAAACGTAACTTCTACTCTTTATGATATGTTATATTTTATCTAAGGACTTTGTCTTGGATTATCTTTTGTATGTAATAGACAAAGTGACTCTAAATAGATCCACATTTCATTTATACAAATTTATCTACGATCATTGCAACATTTTACTTTGTCCTTAAGTTTGTCTGCTATAAACAGACAAATCATAGAAGCGCAGATAAAGTTCTTCTCTTTACTACTCATTAGACAAAGTTCTCTAAGCAAAGGAAGTTTCCTTTCACCAGACGAAGTAGCTTTGTCTGTTGGTTTGTTTATTGTAAGTAACAAACAACTCTTGTTGGTGTTGACAAAAACTTCTTCACATTAGACAAAATTTCTTTCGCCAGACGAAGTCTTCTTTCACTAGTCAAGGTAACTTTATCTGTTGGTTTATCTATTACAAGTAATATACAAGTCTTGTTGGCATGGAGAAGGCTCCTTCCCAACAAAGCAAAATGACTTTGTTTGTTGTTTTTCTATAGAAATCTGCAAACAAAGTTGTAAGCTACAGACAAATTCTTCCAAATAGTTCATCTATTGGGTTGTCTATCATAAGTGATAGACAAAGTTATGACATGCAGATGAATCTTCTTTTTAGTCATTCATATAGTGGGTTGTCTATTAGAGGTAACAAATAAATAATTGAGGCATAGATAACTTATTTCTTTAGTGGTCATCTAATGGTTTTCTATTGCAAGTGGCAAATAACTCTTGCCAATGAAGATGGCAGACAAAGTCATTCTTCTATAACTATTGTGCCACTTCTACTTTATCTTCTATGTCTTCTATAGAAGATTATAGACAAGTTCCTTATTCTTCTTCAGCTTCAATTAGACTTTATGTGGGAGACAAATGCTTGAATAATTTGACTTCATTTTAGCTCTTCATTTATCTGATTTCAACTCCATTTCATCTCTGCTTCTGCAAACTAAATTCATCTTTATATTGCAGACAAATGTTGATTATAAGTAGTTTATATGACTGGTCTGTGGAACATTTTTCTCTAAATCTTTCTTAAATAGATGCTCGTAGATACTGACTTTATCTATAGAAGATTTATTTGATCACTCATTAAGGCTTGATCGCTATGGCTATAGATACTCTTTATGGCTTCTTTTCAAAGTTTCAGTGTCATTCTTTTTTAGCATTCTTATCATCTTTTCATCAGTGGATTTTTCTTGCTAATGTATTCTCTGTATACGCTATTCATTGTATTTAATTTTTTTCCCTATATTTATATCTATTTATACAATGCTTGGGAACGCAATTATCAGTACTACAAATGTTCACTCATATGTTGTTGCTCATCATCAAAACTTGGTTGTTTGTCATATGCATTGTTTGATTCAACAATAATGTCATAAAGGTATTTAATACATGTTGGTGTTGTATAGTTAATAATTTTATGATCCACGATGTATAAGTAGTATTTGGTGTATGATTGTATAGGTGAAATTTCTTATATTTTAGGAGAGACTCTATCGGATTATTGGCAGACCGATAGATTCCTTCCCTAGAATATAAGATGGTATGCCCCTGTATAGCATGGCCAAAATGCATAGAATGGGGGTGTGAGGCATTACAGTCGTTACACATGGATCTTGTTGGACCAACAAGACCTAGGAGTCATGGAAGGAAACATTATGCACATGTCATAGTAGATGCCTTTTCTAGATTTACCTAGATAATGTTTCTTGCATCCAAAGATAAGGCTTGTTCATTATTTGAAGTCTTTACCAAATGTGTATAGAATGAACAAAGATCTAACATCATTTCCATAAGGAATGATTATAGTGGAGAGTTTGAGAATCATAGGTTCACTACTTTCTGTGACAGGAATGGGATTCTTCAAGTATTTTCTGCACTAAGAATACCTGAACAAAATGGAGTAGTAAAGAGGAAAAATGGAACCTTGCAAGAGATGATGAAGACAATGTTGAGTAAATACAATTTGCCTTAATATTTTTGGGCCGATGCAATGAACACCGCTTGCTATATTATTAATAGAATTTATGCTAGCTCAATACTCAACAAAACTCAATTTGAATTAATTATGCCAGGAAACCAAACATTTCACATTTCGATACTTTTGGTTGTAAATATTTCATTTTTAACAATAGTAAGAAAAACCTTAAAAAATTTGATAGTAGATCTAATGAAGTTATGTTTCTTGGATATTCAATTGTTAGCAAGGCATTCAGAGTCTACAATTTGAGGAATAGGATTATTGAGGAGTTTGTCTATGTCAAATTTGATGAAAGTACTAACCCTTGAAAAAGAGTTAGTGATTTTGATGGTGAGACAGGTGAACTCAAAACCTCCATGAAGAAGATGAGACTACAAAACATAGAAAAAGAAACTCCACAATTAGAAATAGCGCTGGATGAATTAAAAAAATAGATTGAACCATCCATGAGTGAGGTAAACAATGAAGGTAATACTTTTTTTCCTAAAGATTGGAGGTTCATGCATGCTCATCCTAAAAACTAGATAATTAGTGATGTTATGATAGAGTTAGGACTAGATCTTCTTATCACCAAATATTTAGTAATTTTGCCTTTATTTCTCAACTAGAGCAAACTTGCAGAGAACAAGCATTAGAAGATAAAAATTAGATTATAGCTATGCAAGAAGAATTGGACCAGTTTAAAACAAATGATGTGTGAACATTAGTTGAAAGACCAAACCATCAATCTATTATAGGAACCAAATGCATTTTAAGGAACAAATTAGATGACTCTGGAGTTATTGTAATAAATAAGGTAAGATTAGTAGCAAAGGTGTATTGTCAAGAAGAAGGGATTGATTTTCAGGAGTCGTATGCCCATGTTGCTAGGATAAAAGTTATTAGAATGTTACTTGCTTTTGCATCTATTATGAAGTTCAAACTATATCAATGGATGTTAAGAGTGCATTCTTGAATGGGTTTAGAAATGAAGAGGTTTATGTGGTTATAAGATCCTCATGACATGTTTTCAAACTCAAGAAAGCCCTCTATGGTCTTAAACAAGCTCCTAGAGCATGTTATGAGAGGCTAAGTTCTTGATTGAGAAAAGATTTACTAGGGGTAAAGTAAATATCACACTCTTCATTAAGCATGAGATGAGTGATATTTTAATTATTCAAATTTATGATATTATTTTTGGTGCTACTAATGAAAAATTGTGTCAAGAATTTTCTAAACTCATGCAGGGAGAATTCAAAATGAGCTTGATGGGAAACTGAACTTCTTCCTGGGATTACAAGTCAACCAAATGAAAGAAAGAATTTTCATCCACCAATCCAATAAACCAAAGAGCTACTAAAGAAATTCAAGTTGGATGATGGAAAGGCATATGGGACTCCAATGACTACGTCCCTCAAGATGGACAGAGATGAAAAAGATAAATTTGTCTATCAAAAATTGTATAAAAGCATGATAGGATCTTAGTTATATTTCACTGTTAGTAGGCCAGTTATTATGTTTAGTGTTTATATATGTGCTAGTTCCCAGTCAGATCTAAAGAACCACATCTTATTACTTTTAAAGGATCTTTAGATATCTCTTAGATACACCAAACCTCAGTTTATCGTATCCAAAAGGTCCAAATTTTGAGTTAGTAGGGTTCTCAAATGTAGATTTTGCTGGATATAAGGTAGATAGAAAGAGTGCCTTAGGGGCATGTCAGTTTATTGGCAGCACGATCATTTCATGGTTCTCCAAGAAATAGACATTTGTTGCACTATTAACTACTAAAGTTGAGTATGTTACAGTAGATAGTTGTTGTGCATAGATTCTCTAGATGAAACAACAACTGGGTGACTTTGGTCTGAAATATATTGATACACCTATAAATTGTGATAATACTAGTGCAATAAATCTAACAAAGAATCCAATTATGCATTCTAGATCTAACCATATACAAATTAGGCACCATTTCATTAGAGATCATGTGTAAAATTATAATATTTGCTTGGAATATATATCAACTGAAGATCAGTTAGCATATATCTTCACTAAGCCACTGCCAAAGGATAAATTTTGTAAAATGAGAAGGGTGCTAAGTGTGATAGATCCACATGCATGAAATACTAATCATATGTTCATCACATTATATTCCTAATTACATGATCTTAATGTCTTATTTATTTTTGAATGTATGTCAATATCTTATTTTGAACTATTTACAATTAAATTCTCTATGCTTTAGATGTTGAAAATTGTGTTAAATATATTAAAATTGATTTAGAAATACCAACAAGAATAGTTTAATACATGTCAACATAAGCCTAAACATGAATGAAATTAACCTGAGTATCATTACAATCCCAAGGCATATGCCAAGCATATTTGGGAAACTTCATAGTTTAAGGTCTCGAATAGGTATTCCAATCCTAGTCAGACCTTTTGTAATCATCATTATGGATTAATTTCTTGATAAGTTCTTACTAGGAAGAATAAAAATATATAGGAGAAGTGGATGAATTAATAATCATTGATTTGAAAATTGTATATTATGGACCTTACGGGTCACACTTCCTTTTCACATCCCAATTCCCCACTCCCATAGCCTAAACCTTTTCTATTATAATAGAAAGGGGGAGAGATAAGAGAGGCAATAGTAAAAAGGGGGAGAAATGAAACATAAGATAGGAGAAGTAATAGTAATAAAGGGAGAGATAAAAGAATAGAGATGCACTTATTCAGTGGGAGCTATCCTATTTTTAGAAGATCATACCTTTTCCTTAGTTCCCATTTCTTATTTCTAAAAGGTATATATTTTTTATTTTTCAAAGGTATATCACTCAAATTTTGTCATCATCAAAAAGGGGGAGAATGTTGAGTCTAACCCTTAATTTACCTTGATTTTGATGGTGAACATGATTAAGCATCTAAGTTTGAATGATAAGCAAACATATAAGTGAAAGGTTAAGGTACTGAAAAGTCACTTTCCCTAGTATTGCAGTTATAAATGCATAAAATAGATTAACCAAGCTAGGAAAGTAATGTCAGAGTGATGGACATCATATAAATAATCATATCAAGTTAGGCTCCACTATAGTCAAGTTTTCAAAGGAAAAAATATAAGTGAATGCTCATAGAATAATATCTCTGAACTAAGTAGAAGATTTTAGATAGAGTGGAAAACTTCCAAAATCAAGAGAAGCAAGTTTGATATAAAAAGAAGTCTTCATAGAGACTGAAAGATTTAGAGTGAGCTTAGAAGATGCTTCAAATGGTGGATACTCTTAGGTCCCATAAGCTTGGCTTAACCTAAGAGGGGGGTGGGGGTGGGGGTGAATTGGGCATAGAAATTATTTACTTAACCCTTGATAATGAAACCCTCTTTTTCATGCTTGTGTGCTAATCAAAATGACATAAACAATATAATAATGGAAATCAAGAAAGTAAGATTGTTGCACACATGATCTATAGTGGTTCGGGCCTTCCTTTGGCACCTACTCCACTCTCCAAGGTCTACCAACCTTGGGTTTTACTATATCTGTGGAATCACACTTGGTTTTCCAAGCTAACCAAGAACTGATATACCAACAACTCTTATAATGATGGTTTTCCTAAGAGCTTACCACCAACTCATACTATCTGGTTTCTCAAGAGCTAACCAGGGACTCCCCAACCTTGGTTTCCCAATGAGCTAACCAAGAACTCTACAATTTAACATGTATAAAGATGTGTCTCTATCTAGGCTAAGATGTACACATGAAAAAGTCCCAATAATAAAATGATATGCAATGAAAACTTTACAGTGATTCAGACTCAAAGTAGAAAATGATATGGATTTGAAGCTTCTTGATCTTGACAGCTTGTTGGAGTGAATACACTAGGAAACTTGATAGCTTTTAAGCTCCTCAAATTAAGTGATGGGAAGGCTTGAGATAGTGCTCTTGTTGATGCATAAGTTCTTCCTTTGTGTTGTGAAGAAGTAGGCCTTGATAGAAAATAGGATGATGAAGGCTTTTTTGTAAGTGTGGAAGTTTAAGCTTTTCACCTTTGGGATTGCAAGATGTTTGATGAGGGTCAAAGTTCAATCACTTGCTTCTTCTTCTATTATTTTAATAAAATATCCCTAAACTTCTCCTTAAATAGATCTTCAAAAATCTTGATCATTAGAAGAAGTCTGAGAGAGAAAATTTCTAGCAACTTCAGAATTGATTTTGGATTTACTCTCAAACTCAAAAAATGTCATCCTAATTGGATTGAATACACAAAGAAGAATATTAGGATTATCAACAACTGTTCTTGGAGGAGAGTGTGAAGGACTTTGTGGTGAAGTTTTTGGAGGAGTGGGAGGTCTTCTCCACTTTGGACGAATTGAGGGTGTGTTCCATTCTGGTGGAAGGTCCACAATCCATTTAGAGATTACTTCTCCTGATCAATCTAGTCCAACCATATTGCTGACCTTGGGGGAAGAAAATGGATTCTATGAATTGGAACTGTGAAGTATTTGCCATATCTAACAATTGCTTGATACAGGCTTACTTCAGAAGTTGGAACTGAGGAAGGCATGTTGGAAGAGAGGAAGATGCAATTTCAGTAGGTTCACTCTTACGTTGAGCAACCTCTAGATCTGCTGGAGATGATGGATGAGGGGAGTGTGTGGGTGAAGACATTACTATGATGGGGGAGTTGGTTCTGACTATAGAGAAGTGATGTGGAGGTGAGGAATAGCAAGTTGGAGGTGGAGAGAAATGAGGATGATAGGCTTGACCTCTAAGTGACTCTGTTAGAGATTGTAGAGAGTCAAGTCTTTGGTCAATCTTATCAGCTCTTAAGATCATGTATGACATGGTAGTGCTAAGATCATGATTCATTCTATTCATTTGAATAGCTATAATATACATATAGTGTTCAATCATTGTCACCCTATCTTCTAGGTCTTGTGGGATGGGTTGTGTAGTGGGAATTGATAAAGTGGTTGGTGTGAATGGTTGATGAGAAGGATTGGGTCTAATAGGTGATTGGGATCTGATGGGAGTGTGAGATGGGATTGTTGTTGCGATGAGAATACAAAATATCATATTTTAATTGCTTAATACTTAAAATTTTATACTTATTTGACTCTTATATACACTCATTATTCTTATGTTTCGATTTAGAAAAGAATTGGAGTGGTTAAGTGCAAAAAGAAGTCAATTAAAGGATTTTGGACAATTTCAGCATCACTTCGTATTTTGGGCATAACTCTCTCATCTAATCTCCGATTGAGATGATTGCAGATTTCTAGAAACACAAGAAATAGTTCTACAAATTTTATGTTTGGAGTTTTCAGAGATAAGGACTACATAAGGGAAAAAATAGGAAGAATTCCAAAGTTAGGATGAAGTGCAGAGGAGAAGCAATAAGGAGTAGAGCACTAAAGGTAGCAAACCGGTGCTGCTGGCGCCCATCTGGCACCACCGATGCTAATCGCTTCACACCATCACCATGCAAGGTAGCAAGTTAGTGTCGGCGGCGCCCAACTCCATTCCCCACTTTTTGATTCTGCAAACTTTGCATATTTTGTATATTTTTAACTCTCTATAAATAGTAGTTTCCTAGGGCTTTTGGGGGGTTCTTTTGCTAGGGTTTGAGGATAAATTTTTGGCAGCTTTCAACAGAGAATCTTCCTTTTTTCTCGCTTTTCTATTTTATTTTTTTTTTGTGATTTCATAACCCTACATGGCTAAAATTTTATTATTGATTTAAGGAGATAGAAACCTTAGAATCAATTTACCGTGAGATCTAATTTGATTTAATTCTTCAATTTATACTTTGAGTATTGAATGTTTTTCTTTGCTCATGATTATGATTGTTATGCCTAATTACTAGGAGGCCTACTAGTTTATTATTCATTGCAATCTATTGCTAGATTAGATATCAAATCCACAATCACTTGATCCCTCTAATTTGTGAAGCAACTAGGGTTTAATAATTTACTGCTGTTACAGTTATTAAATCTTAGGAAGAATATTTGACTAAATTAAATGCAACTACTAATGCTTGTGTCATTTAGCTTCACCAATCTCTACGATTCTTAAAGCTGCTATTAGATTAAACGTTTAGCACTGGTCTAGGGTTGTTTAGTGGTTAGGATTAATTAGAATGTTGTTTTCTAATTAATTATGTTAAAGGAGAGATAGGAAAAATAATTCCAATGGTGAATATTTAAAGTACGAATTGATTTATAATTGTGTCAATGATCAGTTATGAGATTTTGATTGTGGATGTTGACTTAAATGAAGGTTTTCTTCTCTGATAGATTTCTTTGATAACACTTTCTTCATTATATTCAAAACCCCCCTTTTTCTTATTCACATTGCATAAAACTAAGCTAGATACTCCTCGTCGGATCGACCCTTATTTGCACTATTATAGGTAATTTAATTGGAGTAAGGTTCTAACTTTAGCTGCCTATGACTGCACACCAAATTTTTGGCGCCGTTGTCGGGGAGGCATTCTAGTTGATTTTTATGCTTTATTGATTTTTCTTATTTACTTTTATTTTTATTTTTTTAATTTTATTAGATATTCTTTTATTATTTATGACTGTTACTCGATCTTCTAATTAAGGTGATTTGCAGTATGAACTAGACATTAAAAGAAAAGGAGGAAGTCATGGCTGAAAATCAAACTTTGAAAGAGCTTACTACACCTGATTTGGATCAATAACACTTATGCATAACATTTCCTACTTTAGATGATACTGTTAATTTTGAACTAAAATCTGGACTGATACATCTCTTCCCCACATCTTGCAGGTGAAGATCCTCATAAGCATCTAAAGAAATTTCATGTGGTGTGCACATGTATGAAACCAACAGGGGTGACAGAAGAACAAACCAAATTGAGAACCTTTCCATTCTCTTTGAAGGATTTGGCTAAGGATTGTCTTTACTATCTACCATCTGGGAGAATCACAACATGGAATGAGATGAAGATGTTATTTTTGGAGAAATATTTCCTAGCTTCAAGGGCGACCAACATTAGGAAGGAAATTTATGGTGTGAGAAAGGATCAAAGAGAATCCCTATACAAATATTGGGAATGTTTTAAGAAATTATGTGCATGTTGGCCCCATCATCAAATCATTGAGAAACTACTCATCCAATATTTCTATGAGGTACTTCTACGCACTAAAAGGAGCATGATTGATGTCACTAGTGGAGGAGCTTTAGTGGATAAAGCTCCTGAAGCTGCAAGGAATTTGATTGCAAACATGGTAGCCAACTCACAATAATTTGGCAATAGACTTGACTTTCTATCCTAGCCTATTAATGAGGTAAGTGTTTCTTATCTTAAACAATAAATTATAGGTCTAACTTCTTTTGTTCATCAATTGCTATAGGGAATATGCAAAAAATGAAAGCTTGTGGAATTTGCTCCATGGTAGGACATCCAACTGATACATGCCCAACTCTTCAAGAAGAACCTATTGAGCAGGTGAACGCAATGGGTGGTTTTTTTCGACAACCACAAAGGAAGTATGATCCCTATTAAAACACATGCAACCCAGGATGGAGGAATCATCCCAATTTTGGCTATGGGAACCCATAAGTAAATTAGCCTCTTGCTCAAAATTACCCAAATTTTCAGCAATATCAACAGCCATACACACCTAAACAACCATAGGGACAAACTTCTAACTCTTGTATGTCTTTAGAAGATATTGTTAAGTCTCTTGTCACTAACACTTTGCAATTTCAACAGGAGACAAAAGCTAGCATTCAGAATTTGGAGAATCAGACAAAAGGCTAGCATTCAAAATTTGGAGAATCAAATGAGTCAGATGGTAACAACAATCAATTGGCTGGAGACACAAAATTTAGGAAAATTGCCTTCTCAAATGGTGGTGAACCCAAGAGAAAATGTGAATGCAATTATTTTGAGAAGTAATAAAGAGGTTGACATTCTAGCAAAGGTGACTCCTACACCAATGGGGTAAGCAAAGGGGAAAGGTATTATTGCAGACAAGGACCTTCCTAAGGATAATGAAGTAACTTAACATAAGTTTCCACCGCTTTTTAAATATAAACCAATACCACATTTTCCTAAGGCTTTAGTAGAATCTCAAAAAATTGAGCGATATCAAGATCTATTTTAGACTTTTCGTAAATGTGAGGTAAATATTTCACTTTTTGATGCAATTAAACAAGTACCTTGTTATACTAAATTCCTGAAAGAATTGTATATAATAAAGAGAAAACATAAACTTTAGAGGTAGGAGAAGGTAAGAGTAGGGGAGAATGTTTCTAAAATTATTCAAAGAAAACTCCCTACAAAGTGCAAAGATCCAGGTATGTTTACTATCCCTTGCATGATAGGTAACACTAAACTTGAAAAGGCCATGTTAGATTTTGGAGCTTCCATTAATGTTATGCCATATTCTTTGTATGCTTCTTTGAAACTTGGACCTTGGAATAAGACTAGTGTTGTGATTCAGTTAGCTAATAAATCTAATGCATATCCAAAAGGTGTAGTTGAGGATATTCTTGTGCAAGTCCATGATTTAATCTTCCTTGCTGATTTTTATGTGCTAGATATGGAGAATGGTAAGTAAACTGCTCTTATTCTATTAGGAAGACCATTCCTAAAGACATCCAAGACTAAGATAGATGTTCACAGTGGCACACTTACCATGAAATTTGATGGTGAAATTGCTAAATTTAACATTTATGATGTCATGAAATATCTTGATGATGATGATTCTGTTTACTCCATTGATTTGATTGATTCTTGTGTACAGGAAGTTTTTAAACTTGATGAAAAAGATGAATTGGAAATTGCCATTAGTAAACATCTTGAGAGGTAGAATGAGGTGTTATCTTTGAGTATTGGTTTGCAAAAAACTATTGCAGCATTGGATGACTTTTTGAAGTTACAAAAATCAGTTAATGATCCTTACATAGAGTTACCAGTTTTTGACAAGAGCATTTTACCATCTATTTTGCAGGCATCCATTCTAGATTTCAAGCCTCTTCCTAATCACCTCAAGTACATGTTCCTTAAAGATGGAGAAATCTTGCCTATGATCATCTTCAATAAACTTAGTGCATTACAAGAAGAAAGGCTTATGTAGGCTTTGAAGAAGCATAAGAGAGCTATCGGTTGGATAATAAAAGATGTTAAAGAAATTGACCCATCTACATGCATGCTTCATTATTTTCAGTTTGTAATTGCTCCTAATTGAAGAAAGATGTAGTGAGTCAAGCCAATGACTATAAATAAAAACACTACTTGGGAGGCAACCCAAGGGGAGTTTGTGTTTCTTTTTCTTATTTTTCTTCTTATTTCTGTATTTATATTATGATTATTTTTGCATCTTCTTTGCATTTGACCTTACATTGGGAACAATGTAAGTTTTAAGTGTGGGGGAGGGGATTTAGATTGAAGATTAAGTTGTGTTTTTTGTATTCTTATTTTTATGTTTGCTTTTATTTTTGAAAAATAAATTTTGAGAGAGAGTTAGTTTTACCATTTGTTTTAGTGGTTTCTGATGATTTGAGGTTGAGGATGTCATGCACAAGATTCAACTAAGCTTAAAAACTTCATAACATGATTGAATAAGTAATTCCTACCTTATGATTACTTTTTTCCTCTTTTTGAGGCCCTTTGAGCTTTATAGATTTTTATTATGAACCTATATCATAAACTTGAAACCCAGAAAATAACATCTGTACCCAAGCCATAAATTTAGTGGAGTATAGGTCATCATTTGCTATGTATGGGTGTATAAGAAATAAAGAGTGGGGGTGTCAAAATTTGTCGAATGACTATGATTGGTGAAATAGAACATGTTGTTGTTCTTAAAATTGAAAAAAAATATATCAAAGTGAAAGAAAAAGAGAAAAGAAAAAGAAAATATCAAAATTTCAAGGGAAGGGGTATATTTATACATCATGTATTCAGAGGTGAAAGATGTTGAAGGAAACAAGTAATTTTACATGTCTTATATATTTGATATTGAGTTAATTTATTTATACTTCACTAGTTTTAATGGCTTTTGAACTACATTCCCAAATATTTCTCACCTTTACCCTAAACTCTATTACAACCCATGAAAAGTCTTTATGATTCATGATATGCATGTGATTCTAATGATCAAAAATGAGAAAATATGCAAACATATGGTAGATTATTTTCATTGGAATGAATTTGAGTGGAATATATACCCTTCCAACATATAAGAGTAGAGTGTTTATTTCTATGAGAGTTCTACTTATTTAGTTTAATCCATCTTCAAGAGAGAATGCTTACTGAATGATTGTAGGTTGTGTGAGAATGATTCATTAATGATTTATTATGAGTTTTGAAGAGTTTTGCCTGATCTTTGTTTGTGATAATTGCAACCTTGATAATCTTTTGAGGGAGAGTGAATTTGAGTCTTGCGCGAGGACAAGTAAGAGTTAAGTGTGAAAAATTTTGATGAGAATACAACATATTTTATTTTATTTCCTTAATAATTAATCTTTTACTCTTATTTGACTCCTACATACACTCATTATTTGTATATTTTTATTTAGGAGATAATTGAAATGGTTAAGTGCAAAAAGAAGTCAATTGAAGGATTTCAACATCACTTCGTATTTTGGGCATAACTCTCTCATCTGACCTCCGATTGAGATGATTGAAGATGTTCTGGAAACATCAGAAAATTTTTTACAACTTTCATGTTTAGAGTTTTTAAAGATAAGGACTATATCAAGGGAAACAATAGGAATAATACCAAAGTTAGGATGAAGTGCAGAGGAGAAGCAACAAGGAGCAGAGCACCGGAGGCTGCCAGCGCCAACCCACTTCACACCACTACCATGTCGAGTAGCAAGTTGGCATCAGCCATGCCGGACTCCATTCCCCACTTTTTGAATTCTATGAATTTTGTATATTTTTAACTCTCTATAAATAGTAGTTTCCTAGAGCATTTGGGGGTTTCTTTTACTAGGGTTTGAGGAAGAATTTTTGGCAGATTTCGACAGAGAATCTTCTTTTTTCTCTATTTTTTATTTTATTTTCTTTCTGATTTCATGGCCCTGCATGGCTAAACTTTTATTCTTAGTTTAAGGAGATAGAAGCCTCAGAATCAATATACTGTAAGATCTAATTTGATTTAATTGTTCAATTTATACTTTGAGTATTGAATATTCTTCTTTATTCATGATTATGATTGTTATGATTAATTACTAGGAAGCCTACTAGTTTATTATTCATTTTAATCTATTGCTAGATTAGATATTAAATCCGTAATTGTTTGATCTCTCTAATTTGCGAAGCAACTAGGGTTTAATAATTTGTTGTTGTTGTAGTTATTAAATCTTAGGAAGAATAGTTCACTAAATTAAATGAAACCATTGGTGCTTGTGTCATTTAGCTTCACCAATCTCTACAATTCTTAAAACTGCTATTAGATTAAACCTTTAGCGCTGGTCTGGGGTTGTTTAGTGGTTAGGGTTAATTAGAATGTTGTTTTCTAATTAACTATGTTGAAGGAGAGATCGGAAAAATAATTCCAATGGTGAAGATTTAAAGTATGAATTGATTTATAATTGTGTCAATGATCAGTTATGAGATTCTGATGGTGGATGTTGACTTAAACCAAGGTTTTCTTCTTTGATAAATTTCTTTTATAACACTTTCTTCATTACATTCAAAACCCCCCTTTTTCTTGTTCACATTGCATAAAACTAAGCTAGGCACTCCTCGTGAGATCAACCCTTATTCACACTACTATAGGTAATTTAATTGGAGTAAGGTTCTAACTAAATTTGGTTGCCTACGATAGCACACTAGGCTGCTATTATAGTAACATTCATTTCTTCAGATTCATTTTCTCTCAAAGTTTCCTCTAATGTTTCTTCTCTTATAGTACTTTGTTCCTCTCTTAGAACTTCTTCTCTTCTCTCAACTTAGGATTGATCTTCTTTGCTGGAGAATTCTTTTCTTGCTTTTCCTAGTGAATTCATGATTTCTTTCTTTTTGTTCCTTCTTTTGCAACATGTGAGGAGAGTTCTTACCTTGTTTTTGTGACCTGTTCTATTATTTCTTCCCTTTTTGTTCTTTCATCAGGCTTGGATCCCTTTAATTGAGTTGTTCTTCTCGGTTTTTTAGTGATCCAACCTTGTGTTGTTGGCTTAAAGCCCATCCTTTTAAATGTATTCTCATTTAATATGTTTATATTTCTTGAGAGTTATTCATTTTAATTTGAGAAATTTTCTCCTACTTTTTTCATTAGCTTTGTTAGAGCCATTCCATAGGGTAGGAAAATCTTGTGGTGCTTTTGATTAAATGAATGTGGTCCAACATTAATTTAGCTAGATTCATTTTTCTCTTATTCTTTAATGCCACATAATTCTTTCATCCTTTTTGGACACATCACTAGTAGCTCCTCTTGTAAGATAGACATTATTCATTACAATAAGATATGCTAGCTTGAGATCTAAACTAATGTGACTAGCATGAAGATAATTTTCTTTCCCATCTATTTCTGTTTCTGCTAAATCCGAGAACAGTTTTGCTCTAGAAGGCCATATAGTTTCTTCTTCTTCTTCAAAGAGATTAAAATAATTTCTTAAACTCTCTATGGATAGTTCGATACAGTTTATCCTATCGATGATTTTTTTGACTTTATGTTGAGATTACAGATAAGTGTTTTAACAAGTCTTGGATATAAACTCTCTATAACTCATATATTCATTCCAACCTTGGTATCTTAACCATTCACATACTTATAACTTCATATCATTTTCTCCAAAGGATGCAAAACTGAAGATTTTTCCTTTTATAATTCTCCTATCCTCATATCTTTTTAAAAATCTGGAGTAGTTAAAGGTGCTATTTTGAAAAATTACCTCATGTGTATCAACTTCTCGTCTAACCCTTTTCATTCTTCTTCTTTGTGGAGAATCACCTCTTTCCTTTCTTTTGCTTTTTGCTCATTTGGTTCTCACCATTTCGATAGAGAAAGTTAGGGTTCGAAAGGAAGTGGGGGTTTTTGGGTGATATGCTGGAGAAGACAGGAAGAGAGATTGAGAGAGTTGAGATTGAGATTCGAAACGAGTGGGAAGATGAAGAGTCTCCTCTAAAAGGGAAATATCAAGAGTTCAGAGAAGAGGATTTTAGGTTTATAGAGAGGTTTCAAACACTAAAATAGATTGAGTGCTTTCTGATTTTACTGTTGGGTTTAGATTTCCTCCAAAACACTAATAGGTTTTTGTTTTGAATACTCCGAAAGAGGTCCTTCGGAGGCATCAAATAGATTTGGGGTTTTGGATACTCGGATACATTACTTTGGATGCTGCTATTAGGCTTTGGAGACTCTAAAATAGTTTTTCTGTGAATTTTCGGAGGCTATGAAGTGTAGCATTGGACTTAAGTGACTCCAAGATTTTAGGAGATGAGTTTTTAGAGTTTTAGATTCTATACATTTTTTAGTGTACATATTAATTATCCTTTTGACCCACTAATTTAGGTATCATTACCAAGATATAATTTGTTTAAATGTGAATTCTGTTAATTTTAAGTTAAGTACTTGGTTCAAATTATTATTCTATCTTTTATCTTTCCTATTGATTCCTTTGACTAGTTTATCATTTGAAGTTTATTTATTTGATGAATTGTACATTTTATGCACTTGGATCTAAAATGCCTAGTTCGCTTCTTATCATATTAAATCTTTCTTCTAGAAGTGGTTTTGTAAAAATATTTGCTAACTAATTTTCAGTTGGGACAAATTCTAAGTAGATGTCATGATTTTGAACATGGTCCCTAATGAAATGATGCCTGATTTCTATATGCTTAGTTTTAGAATGTAGAACTGGATTCTTGGTTAGATTTATAGTACTAGTGTTGTTACATCTGATAGGTATATCAACAAAGTTAAGGCCAAAATTATTTAATTGTTATTTCATCCATAGGATCTAAGCACAATAACTACCTACTGTTACATATTCAGCTTTAGCAGTTGAGAATGCAACTGATGTTTGTTTCTTAGAGAACCATAATATAATCATGCTTCCTAGAAATTGACATAATTTTGAGGTACTCTTTCTATCTACTTTATATCCAGCAAAGTCTGCATCTGAGTAAACTATTAAATTAAAATCTAAACCTTTTGGATACCATAAGCCAAGATTTGGTGTATATAAAAGATATCTAAATATTCTTTTTACAACAACAAGATGTGACTCTTTTGGATCTGATTGAAATCTAGCACACATGCATACACTAAACATTATGTCAGGTCTACTTGCAGTTAAATGTAACAGAGATCCTATCATGCTTCTATCAAGTTTTTTGTAAATAGATTTACCTATTTCATCTTTGTCCATTTTTATTGATGTACTCATTGGCGTTCCATACTGTAACACCCAAGGTGTTAATTTTTGGATAATTATTTTTAGTCATATAATAGTATGTTTAAAAATAGTGCAAATAGGGGAGATAGGGCCGCAGGCGGTATGCCAGGCACCTATGCTCCCCAGGCAGTATGGTAGGCAACTAGGAAAGCACCTGTGGTCAAATTTGGGGAGAAAAACCTGGTTGGATAGTGGCGGGTGGTATGGTAGGCGGCTGCCATCCCAAGCGCCTACGGTCTGATGGTAGGCGGCTAGCTAGTGGCAGCAAACCGACATTTTAAAGTCTCTTCATCCCATTTCAAGCCATTCTCATCCCATTTCATTTTGTTTCTTCCCCTTTCATGACCTAACACTATTTAGCTAGGAAATTATCTTACCTAGCTAGAAAAACTTGTTATCTTTCAGTTAACCCAAAATTTCACCCATTTGAACCGTGAAAAATGATAGAAAATGGAAGAATGAGCTAATTTCCTCCAAATGGATGGAGCAAAGTGGAGTTGGGAGCTTGGTCCTTCATTTGGGAAGGATGGCTATACTTGTAAGCAATGATAAGATTCATTTCTTAGTTCAATCTCTGATTTCATATTTTAGGATTTTGTGAAAAAGTGGATTTTACGGCTTAAATTAATGTATGTGCTTATAAATTCATGAAAGAATGGTTTAATACAATGATTACCATGATTTGGCTTGAGAAATTTGAGATTCGGCAAAGCAAGGGTTTTCATAAATAGTAAAATTTGGGGATTTTGTGATTTTTTTTCAATTAATCATGGGGTAAATGATTAATGGCATGATTAGTATGTTTTAGAACATGTATGGAATGCTTTGGACCAGTACAATTGAGTTTTGGTCTATGCCTTAGTAGGGTCTAAAGAGGATTTTTGTGAATAGGCTACGTAAGCCATGAATTCAATACCCTAAAAGCTTAATTGAGTTGTTTACATATTACTTAAATGCTAATCATTTGAGATATTAGATAAATACGTCAGATAAGAAGGTTTCTTTTGATAATTATGAAGAAATCCTAAGTTAACTAGTGTTTATCATATGTTTGATGATTAGAGCCTGAGATTAGCTATAAATGATGTATTATAATTGGCATTGACTCTATACAGGATGATCTGAGAAGGAAGGAAAAGACAAAGCTTGAGGAATGTGGGTGGAGCTAAAGGCCTAAGGTAAGTAGGCGCCCCTTTGCTTCATTTGAATGTATGATTGATTGGGGATAATAAATATCCCATTGATTTGGCTCCGGGCTTGGATGTTTTGGTTATGAATAGTAGATATTCCATCTTGTTAAGATTGATGTTATTTGGCTAATAGGGATAATGAGTATCCCTTGGGTTGGAATATTGGATACTTTAATTTGATAGGAATGTTGATGTGAGGGATAGAAAATATCCCTTAGTTATATGATTACTTTGATGATCGATTCCATAGGTAATTGTTTGGTTGAATGGGAATTATAGTGATTTCCTATGTGACATGAATTGATGGGAATAGATTCTTATCATTGATTTAGTTCCATATTCGGAACAATGAGGATTGTAATCCTCATACTATTGGTTATGTTTTTGGATGGATGATTGAGCTGTATGCTATTCGTTGAGAATGATGACTAGTCAGAATTAGGAGATAAATGTCATTCCTTGATTATTGGATTAGGATAATGAGGAAATGATCCTCATTGTATGACTGGCATATTATGTCTTTGATCATAATTGAATTAAATCATTAAATTATGAATTTATTTATTTATTTTTTATTATCTATGCCTACTTACTGAGTTACCCAAACTCACGCCTTCTTGTTTAAATTTTTAGTTGATAGGTTAAGCAAAGGATTTCTGAGAAAGACTGAAGACTTATAATGTATGACGGATTGGGGTTGGTACCCCTTTGTGTGTAATTGTGTAATGATAATTTCATTGTATAATTATAATTGAAAATTTAAATGTTGTATATTGAATGTAATCATATAGTATGTCATGATAGAAATAAATGTATATAATATTTATATGGATTTGTTTATTGCCATCATGGGGGCGAATCAAGTTCTGGGCTATAGATAAAAATGGGCCAACTTTGTGAGTTTTGATAATATTTTATGATTTTAGTTCAATTGTTATATTTGATGATAAATGTACAAGATCATATTTTATATTGAAATTTAGAATTTATTTGATAAGTGATGTATATTAGGTTTTAAATATTGATAATTTAGGGTAAACTCTACCAAAATTTTGGCAGAATATTTCCTTAAATTAGGAATTTGTAAGGGAAACATAGACCTCATGGCGAAATGACTCGGAATGGGACCCAAGCACCCCACCCTAAAAGTGGGCAAATTTAGGTGAAATACAGTGCAAAATGGTAAGTCATGCCTCGGAAGGCAAGGCATGACAGAATGGCATCAGAGCCCAATAACTTATCTACATGATAAATATGAATTGAGAGATAAGTTCAGAACCATGATGGCATTAGATGTTTAGAGGAAATGGAAAATGACATGCCAATAAGAGTTTATAAACTTATTAGAATTTTGGAAGAATATAGAAATGAAAGAAAAATGTCATTTGGATTTTAAAGGTGTGAGTAAGGGTATAATGGAATTTTGAATTATGGTATAAATGTTATTCGATATGAACATTATTGAAATAAATGGTTATGGTATAGCATTGATGATTTTCAAATGAAATGAATATAAAAATGCAATGATGATCTAAATATGGTGTGATTCAGTGTTTGATTAAGATGAGATGACAAATATTCGTGATGATTGAAGTAGCACAGGGAAGTGTAGTGATGCTTATATGCATCTTGTTTGAATGTTTGGTGATGCTAATATGCATCTTGTATGAATAGTTGAATTGTTATTACCTTATAGAATATGCAAATTTGAAATAAGGAAACTATAAAAGTTTCATAAATAAGTCTTGGCAATTGAATTCAATTTGATTGTTGAATTGAATTGTGATGGAATTATTAGAGTCCTTTGGTTAAAGCGGTGTATAAAATTTATTAAGTATTTGATTATTTAATTGTACATGGCATGCTATTTGATAATTTTTGAATGTGATGGATAGTATGCTTATCCATGATTAAATAAATTTGTTTGTGAGAACTTGAATTGAATGAATTGGATAAGGGATAGTAACTATCCCATTTGTCTGATTATATGGATTGTAAGTGATGTGCAAATGTTATGAATTAAACGAATAAAAGTGTATATTTTGGATATTGTTTGTAAGTTGTTTAATTGGCTATTTGTGAAATCGCAATGTTATTTTGACTGTATGATGAAACGATACAAATCGCGATTGATAAAACTTGTATATCCCCTAGGACGATTAATTGATAATTGGATGTAATTTGTTAAAGCTCATACTTTGTTGATGAGATAATTTAGTATGAGTTTAAGTTTAGCAATTTGATTATAAATTGGATGCATGCTTTGATTTGGATATCGGTGAGAATACCCTTGTTATGGATGCCATCTTGATTAAGTTGTATGATAAAGGAAACTTGGTATGTGTACAATACAAAATTATGTGATATGCTCTATAAGGCATCTGGGTTTGTGTAGTGGTAGGAGAATTGGTTTTTGGTACGGTGTCGGGATGACGCAAATATATGGATAGGTTGGTTTGAATTGGATTATTTGATTAACTATTAGATCGAGTTGGCCATTAGTTATTTGATTGAGTTTTAGGCATTTGTCTATTTGATATTAGTTATTTGATTGAGGCTTGGACTAATGAATGAGGTTTATGCTTGGATTTAGATACCTCTTGAATTGGATTGATATGTATTCGA
The DNA here is from genome assembly GCA_036873735.1 of Pouteria campechiana. Lineage (NCBI taxonomy): Eukaryota > Viridiplantae > Streptophyta > Magnoliopsida > Ericales > Sapotaceae > Pouteria > Pouteria campechiana. The sequence continues at coordinate 28,983 of JAYJMB010045436.1, forward strand.
GATTAGAATGCCTGCTAGAATTTGATTGTTATATATTTGAGGTATAAATGCCCGCTAGGACGGCTACTTTGGATGTTTGGGATCCCACCCATAATAGGGCTTTGTTTGATTATGCCACCAATGATGGCAAAGAGGCCTGATTAGCCTATTGTATGTGGACTCCTTTGCTTATTTCATGAGTGTGGACAGAGAACCTGTTGCTCCTTAGTTGCAATGAAGGCTAGATACCATATGGTCATGGATCTCGTAACATTTGTAGTCGGATTGTAGGGACAGACCAAAATACACTGAGTTATAAGAGAGTTGAGTCCACTTGCTTTGATTGTGGTTGCCACCTAATTGTGGTTTAGACCACTTAGTTTGATTGTAGTTGCCACTTGATTGTGGTTTAGACCACTTGGTTTGGATGTAGTTGCCACTTGATTGTGGTTTAGACCACTTTGTTTGTGGCTAAGTCCACTTTAATGGAGCATCCTAAGCATGGTATTGGTTGATAGCAAGCGAATGACAGTATGGATACATTAGTTTGTATTGGCCACATGATAGTAGTTACATTTACATATGTGAGATTGATGTACTGATGAAGGGATAATGAGACATAAAAGAATGGTAGTATGGAATGAATTTTGTATAGTTGGGATTGTGATAGTATTGTCATTGTTTGACATTGTTGTAATGATATTGGTATTAAGATATGTGTTATGGTATAATATGTTATGAAATTGTTATATTTTAAATTTATTAAGACTACATATGTCTTGTGACATAAATTGGTATTTATGTTATGACTAAGAATGTTTCTGGTGTATGTGTGGTTTGAAGGGAATGGTATGCATTCCTTGATACTTTTATTGTTGAATGGATACATGAATGGGGATAAAGCTTATCCTGTAATTATTCCATCTGCGTTGTATTTAGTAAATGTGTGGAAAGGATGGGATAGAGATTATTCCTATACTGATATATAGTATTATGTGTATGTGTTTGTATTACCATGAAATGACTATGTGTATTATTGGAATGGATATATTCCAAGAGATTATATTATAGTTGAAAAGAACTGTTGTGATTAGAAATTTTTAAAGTATTGGACTAAGGTTGGCTTGAGAATGTGATTTTTTGATTGTGCTAAAAATGAAATGGTCTATGAAGGTTTTATATCTGGCATGAATGATGGGTTGTTTCGAGGATTATATGTCTATTTGGACATTGACTATAGGAATGAATTCTAATATAAAAGGTTTGATTATATCTTTGAGTTTAAAATTGAAATTGTATATGATTGTGTCTAATATAAAATTAAAGTCTGATCTTTATTTTGAGTAAATGATTAGATAATAATTAGGTATTTTTGGTCTTCAAAACTTGATGATAAATAACATACTATGAGAGATGATTGATGTGTAATTGGGTCAAATTAAATGGTGATACTGATATAAGTTACGTCATGGTATTTAAAGTTTCGAGGATGAAACATTTTGTAATGAGGGAGCTATGTAATACCCAAGTTGTTAATTTTGAATAATTGTGTTTGGCTATATAATAATATGTTTAAAAATAGTGAAAATAGGGGAGACAGGGCCGCAGGTGGTAAGCTAGGTGGTATGCCAGGCGCCTGCGCTCCCCAGGTGGTATGGCGAGCGGTTGGGAAAACGCTTGTGAACGAGTCCAGGGAGAAAAACCCTGCTAGACGGTGGTGAGTGGTATGGTTTGTGGCTACCATACCCGCTGCAGTCCCAGGCGCCTGCGGTCTGATGGTAGGTCGCTGGCCAGTGGCAACAACTCGACTTTTTAAAGTCGCTTCATCCCATTATAAGTCATTCTCATCTCGTTTCATTTTCTTTCTTCCCCTTTCATGACCTAACCCCATTTAGCTTTGTTTCTTGCCTATTTAGCTAGGAAATCATCTTACCTAGCTAGAAAAACTTATGATCTTTTAGTTAAAGCCACCCATTTAAACCATGAAAAATGAGAGAAATGGAAGAATGAGCTAATTTCCTCCAAATTGATGGAGCAAAGTGGAGTTGAGAGCATGGTCCTTTGTTTGGGAAGGATGGCTATGCTTGTATGCAATGGTAAGTTCGATTTCTCAACCAAATCTCTAATTTTAGATTTTTAGGATTTAGGGGAAAAGTGGACTTTGAAGCTAAAATTGATGTATGTGCTTATAAATTCATGGAAGAATAGTTTAATACAATGATTACCATGACTTGGCTTGAGAAATTTGAGATTCAGCAAAACTAGGGTTTTGATGAATAATAAAATTTGGGGATTTTGTGATTTTTATTGAATTAATCATGGGGTAAATGATTAATCGCATGATTAGTATATTTTAGAACATGTATGGAATGCTTTGGACTAGTAGAATTGACTTTTTGGGTTATGCCCTAGTTAGGGTCTAAAGAGCATTTTAGTGAATAGGCTATGTAAGCCATGAATTCAATACCCTAAAAGCTTAATTGAGTTGTTTACATATTACTAAAATGCTAATCATTTGAGATATTAGATAAATAAGTTAGATAAGAAGGTTTCTTCTGATAATTGTGAAGAAACCCTAAGTTAACTAGTGTTTATCATATGTTTGATGAATATAGGCTGAGAGTGGCTATAAATGATTTATTATAGTTGGCATTGACTCTATACAGGATGATCTGAGAAAGAGGAAAAGATAAAACTTGAGGAATGTGGGTGGAGCTAAAGGCCAAAGGTAAGTAGGTGCCCCTTTGCTTTGTTTGAATGTATGATTAATTGGGGATAATGAATATCCCATTTATTTGGCTTTGGGCTTGGATGTTTTGATTATGAATAGTAGATATTCCATCTTGTTAAGATTGATGTTATTTGGCTGATAGGTATAATGAGTATCCCTTGGGTTGGAATATTGGATACTTTAATTTGATAGGAATGTTGATGTGAGGGATAGAAAATATCCCTTAGTTATATGATTACTTTGATGATCGATTCCATAGGTAGTTGTTTGGTTGAATGGGAATTATAGTGATTTCCTACGTAACATGAATTGATGGGAATATATTCTTATCATTGATTTAGTTCCATATTCGGAACAATGAGGATTGTAATCCTCATACTATTGGTTATGTTTTTAGATGGACGATTGAGCCGTATGTTATTCGTTGAGAATGATGACTAGTCAGAATCAGGAGATGAATGTCATTCCTTCATTATTGGATTAGGATAATGAGGAAATGATCCTCATAGTATGATTGGCATATTATGTCTTTGATCATAATTGAATTGAATCATGTAAATTGTGAAGTTATTTATTTATTATTTATTATTTGTGCCTACTTACTGAGTTGCCCAGACTCATGCCTTCTTGTTTTAATTTTTAGTTGACAGGTCAAGCAAAGGATTTTTGAGAAAGATTGAAGACTTATGATGTATGACGGATTGGGGTTAGTACCCCTTTGTGTGTAATTGTGCAATTGTAACATATTGGAATTTCCTTTTTCTTGTCTTTACTTTTGAAGTTCTTGGAATTGTTTTCCAAATGTATTCTTTCTAAGCATGTTTTTGAATTTTTTGGTTATCATTGTCATATCCTCATCATCTTCACTGGTTGAGGCTTCATCTGAAGATTCTTCATTTTCTGATTCTACTTGTAAAGCTATTGTTTTCTTGCCTTTGACTTCATTTGGTTCTTTTTGAGTTCTTCTTCTGTCACCTTTATTAGATCTTTTGCTTCTTATATAGTAGTCTCTTTAGGCATCCAATGTCTAAGCAGAGATCTCAAGATTTTCTTTCTTAACTTGGGTTCTTTGTATTTTTCTCCTAAGTTCTTTAAGCTATTGGTGTTTTTCTAAAATCTTCCAAACATTTTAGGAATATTTTCTCATTCCTTCATAGAGAGGGCTTCATATTCCTGCACTAGAAGATTTATTCTAGTTTCTTTTACCTGATTTGTACCTTCATTTGCTACCTTAAGTTTACCCAGATTTCCTTAGTTGAATCATAGGTAGAAATCTTTTCAAACTCATAAGAAGTTAGTACATAGTAGAGACAATTCTTTACCTTATCATCACGTTCTACTGCTTAAATATCTTCTGGAGTGTATTTATGTCTAGTGTTAGTGACATTCTTTCCATTTTTTACTACAAGCCACAACTGGTAATCTGTGACAGTCAAGAAATTTTGCATTCTCATTTTTGAATACCCATAATTGGTTCCATCAAATAAAGGGGGTCTGGAAGTGGATTGTCCTTCGGCAGATCTATTATGGAACATACTGGCCATTTAAATCTCTTCACAAATTAATATATCGGTAATCAAAATTTAACTAGTGAAGCCTACTCTAATACCATTTGTTGGTCCCTTACACAATGGTAACTCAAGAGGGGGAGTGAATTGAGCTTTTAAAATTTTTGGCCAAAACAAAAGATCAAAGTTCTGAATAAATAAATAGAACAGATTGCATAGCATGCAGCATAAGATTTTTATAGTGGTTCAGCCCTTCCTGAGTTCCTACTCTACTCCTCTGAGTTAGTTTCCTCTTCTGATCACAAGTTCCACTAACACCTTGATCGACCAGATCAAATACACATTGGTTTTCTTACAAGCTCACTAACTAACTTACTGGTTTTCCAAGCTAACCAGAAACTTTTATAACTTGTTGGTTTTTAAAGCTCACTAACAAACGTTTATGCTTTCAGCAAGTTTCTTACTTGCTTATCTCGATACATAAACACCAAGCACTTTGCTTATGTTATCAAATACTAAAAAGAAGTGTACAAATTAATGACTCTTACTTAGGCTGATTCGTACATAAATTCAAAAACTTTAAGCGAATAAGTAAGTAATAAGAGTAAGAGATTCAAACTCATTGATTGAGAAGTATTTTAGACTTTGAAAGCTTTGACAGAGTTGTTGCCATTGGAGTTGAACTTTGAAGGAAGCTTTTGAATGCTGAAAACTTTAACTTTTTGTATTTTCAGTATATCTTCTATATATCTGAATGTCTCTTGTATAGGTTGAGAAATATTTCCATTTCTTACTTTTGTAGACTTTCAAAAGTTCACAAAATATTTTTTTCATCTCATATTTTGTCTTATTTCTGACTTTGTAACAAATTTTGTATTGGTTTGCCACTTTGTTGCTGACTTTTCTTCACTTAACATTCACATGAGTATCGAATGCTCCAAAGAAGCTTCTTCGGTTCCTCCAAAGTGGCTAGTGAACAGTCAATGTGTTAGAGAAATGATTTCAGATGAGTTGAAGAACTAACTTTAGTTTCTCCAAGTAGCGAAAGACCTTTTTACTTGCTACAGTTCTTTGAAGAGTAGAGTTCAGATTCTTCAAACCTTTGATGCTTTAGAAAGGGTGACTCTGAAGTAAGGTTTGACAAATCTGAAATTTGCTTCCTAACTCTAAAGTATATTCATTGACTTTGAAGCATATCTTGATGATTCCAAAGTGTGTCTAGTTAACTCCAGAGTATATCTTCATGACTCCGAAGCGTATCTAGTTAACTCTAAAGTATGCTTGGAGACTCCAAAGCATGTCTTGTTGACTCTAAAAGTGTCTTAAAGACTTAGAAATATTCTTGATGATTCTTAAGTATATCATGACAACTCCAAAGGCTTTCCTATTATTCTAAAGCATACCATGACGACTCCAATGGCTTTTCTATTGACTCCAAAGCATGCCATGATGACTCCAAAGGCTTTTCTATTAACTTCGAAGCATGTCTTGATAACTCTGAAATATACCATGATGACTCCAAGGCTTTTCTTGAAGACTTTAAACTTTCTATTTTCTTATTTTAAGTATATATGCAATTTGTATACTTAATTTTCATAAGAATTCTTAATTTTCATATTCTTAAGTTAAATTTGGAAACATTTCTACAAAATGGTTAAGAATGAATTGTTGGTACCTTAATGTTTCACTCATGTCTTTGCTCAGCATCAAAACATACTTAGTTTAGAATGTTCATCATCAAAATCAAGTTATTTAACATAGTATGTTCAACATTGAGTGAATGTTAGACTTGCATTTATCAAGGAAGTTCAGATCTATCTTCTTTTGAAAATGGACTGGTCTTCCAAGCATTGAGGTATAAAACTTGAACTTCTTGTCCTCAATGCCAAAATAATATATAGGTAAATCTATTGATTCAAATTTTGCAATCGGAACCTTTCTTCAATCAACCTTAGCTAGTAGAGTACTGAAATCAAACTTCTTTCCCCTTTCTTGATTTTTTCACAATTTTCTTCTTCTTCAACATTCACATTAGGATGGTAAGAGGTATTACCTTGGGTCCTCATAACTTGGCCTCTTCTAGATAAGGTTCTGACTGTAGATGTAGAAGCCTGATCTGTGGAAGCTTATCTTCAAGTTCTAGGTCATTTAACACCTTTATGAGTTTTGGATATTGTGACTTTAGGTGCCATTAAGATGTAGAAACTTGATGGAAATAGAAGAATCTTGAAGAAATGGTTTCTAAGGACAATGAGAATACACAGGCACAAGCTATTTAAGGTCATAGGAGGTTGGGAAGTGGGAGGCAGATGGAAATGAACTTGAATTGATGAGAAATACCAGGAGGCTGTGGAGCAAGCGGCTGGGCTCACGGGCACCTAGGGACCAGGCTTTATAGTTCCCAAAAATGAGTAATCCTAAAATATTTTGAATTTCTACTTTCCAACTTATTCTACTCCATAGCTATTTAATGTTCCTCATTCAATCATGTATCAACACAATTATTCTTTAATATGTAATTAAGTAAATCATTTTGAGCATTCTATCATCACATACATATCATTTCAATTCAAACATGTTATTTCATACATATCAAGTGCTTTTTAGCATTTTGAATAAATTAAGCATTGATCATTTGAATTTCTTTCATTGCATAATTTCACTTTAAACATGCCTAAGTAATTTTGTATACAACATAATCATGAATAATAGGAATAGCGGATAAAATGGAGTAGGTCAAGATATGTGCATAACATTCAAGCATTCATTTAAGTTATTATTTAATTTTTTTAGTCTTAATAATTCAAGCCTTTATGTTGATTAAAGAAGGAATGACTAAGAATGAAATTCCTATTTGAGACCTTAAACTGTGAAGTTTCCCAAACAGGCTTTGATATATGCCTTATGACTGCAATCATATTAAGGATTAATCAATTTCATATATCAATTTTAAATTTTTAGAATGATTTGGCTCAAATAATAAGTTCTCATGCATTCACATCCAAGGTAGTCATTTTCATTGGCATCTAGAGTATATAGAAATGTAAAGCATGATTGCCATTTGACTCATAATTGATTTTGCCAAATTAGATTCCTCATTTTAACACTTGTTGGAATCTTTCCTTCTTTAGCTTGAAGTTAGTAGCTTGAGAAGGTAATCTTGAATTTCATCACTTTCCTTCTTTTATGGGCTTCTTTCCAGCTTTTCCTATATACACTAAATAAGTTCTTGCACTTTTACATTATTAGTAGAATCGTATAGATGTGATCTTCATGCATCAATTTAATCAGTGCAATTCCTTTCTAGCACAAGGTATTATGCTCTGGAAATTTTAGACTGCTCAGAAAAGTAATGTGCATTTTATCATCTTGAACAGATCATTCATAACTTAAACTGTTTGCTTCCTATGTAAAATTTTTCTTTGTCTAAGTTTTTATAAATGCAACATTTAGATTTTATTGATTTTCACCTACAAAGTAGATCCTAGTTATAGATCAAGATAAGCATTCTACTTTGATCATAACCAGCATAGGAATCTTTTGAACTAGCATATTTGTGAATCATATTATGAAGTTGAGAGTTGATTTCCTTGAGAGCTTTAGATATCAATATGCTAGATTAACTCATCAAATATAAATTTCTCACTTTAACCTAACATTGTTTTTTTTTTGTTACATTTTCTAATGATTGCACAATGTTTTAAAGTTTTCAAATAAATTTTATGCATCTTTAACGTATTTATCCTTAAAATAAGTTTGACATTTAAATGTACATTGTTTCCTCATTCTTAATGGTTTCTAGAATTCTCTTCATTGTTTTAGTTTTGTAACATAAATTTTATTTTCCTCAAGTTCTTTTGATCTAAGCTTAACTCTAAAATCCAATTCATGTATAGATGAAGCTATATTTGAGACAAATGGATAAGAATACTAAATATGGACAACAAAGGATAAAAGGGGTTTGGATTTGAGTTGTTATCCCTGCACTCACCTTTCTTCCTTAGCCATTGGTTCCGTGAATGTTGACTTGCTCATCCAATGTCTAGGAACCATTTGTCTTTTTGGTATTTCATCTTTTCATCATCTTCCTTCTTCATTTTATTGCTCCTTTCTAAGTTGGGATCAATTTTGCTTTTAAAGGAGGGATTCTTCTTTTTCTCCTCTTTCTCTTTCACTATTGTCCTCCTTTTTCTTTCTCTTCCTTTCTCAGGTTGTTTCTCCTAATCTTGAGAAGATTCCTCAATTGCTTCAACCCTTTGTTTTTCAGTCTGAGTTTGAGACTCAACAATTTCTTTTTGAATTTCAATCTCCTTTTGAGACTGCTCCCCCTCAATCGGTGATAGTTCTTTGATCTACAATTCTTCTTCTTTCACAAATTGATAATCTTTCTTTTCTTCTTCTTTAGGAGTTTGTTTCTTCATTTATAGATCTCCTACACTCAATTTATTCTTAGTAGCAATATTAGTATCATTTGAGTGCAAATCTATTTGCCCTTCAGAAATTGCCTTAACCTGTCCAATATATCTCTTGCACTTTTATAGGTTAAGACATGTTTGCAGTCAGTGAGACATGCAATAGGGTATTTTTAGCCTAGACATTTACTAGCCTAGCTCTCACATCATCCTCATTCAATCCAATATAAATAAATTTCTACATTTTAAGGTCATTCGCCATCAGGTTTACTTCTATCCTCTTTTTCCATTGAGCAAAGCTCATTCTATCAAATTATGGAAGTTGTGTGATAGAATATCCATTAGAAAAAATGTAGGATGACATTATTGGGTTGACCAAATGGATCACTACAATTATTTATGTAGCCCGCTTTGATACCAATTATTGCGTGTTGTAAGCTTGACTTAACCCAAGAGGGGAGTCAATTGGGTATAGAAATTATTCGCTTAATCCCTGAGTAATCAATGCCACTTTTTATGCCTGTGTGCTAATCAAAATGACATAAATAATATAATAATGAAAAGCAAGAAAGTAAGACTATTGCACACGATCTATAATGGTTCGGGCCTTCCCTTGGCACCTACTCCACTCTCCAAGGTCTTCCAACCTTGGGTTCCACAATATCCTGTGGAATCACACTTGGTTTCCCAAGCTAACCAAGAACTCATACATTGTTGGTTTTTCCAAGAGCTCACCAACAACTCCTACAATGATGGTTTTCCTAAGAGCTCACCACCAACTTATACAATCTAGTTTATCAAGAGCTAACCTACGACTCCCCAACCTTGGTTTTCTAATGAGCTAACTAAGAACTCTACAATTCAATGTGTATAGAGAAATGCCTCTATCTAGGCTAAGATGTACACACAATTAAGGCATAATAATAAAAATATATATCGTGAAAACTTAACAATGATTCAAACTCCTTGAAGTAGAAAATGATATGGATTTGAAGCTTCTTGATCTTGATAGCTTATTGGAGTGAATACACTAGGAAACTTAATAGCTTTTAAACCCCTCAAGTTAAGTGATGGGAAGGCTTGATGGTGCTCTTATTGATGCGCAAGTTCTTCCCTTGTGTTGTGAAGAAGTAGGCCTTGATAGAAAATAGGATGATGAAGGCTCTTTTGCAACTATAAAAGTTTAAGCTTTTGACCTTTGTGATTGTAAGATGTTTGATGAGGGTTAAAGTCCAATCACTTGCTTCTTCTTCTATTTTTCCAACTCTAAAACATCCCTATTTTTCCATTCGGCTACACGCCAGGCAATATGGTAGGCAGTTTGTCCAAGTGGCTGTGGTTAGTTTTCTATAAAAATTCCAGCATTGTTCTTGCTATCCATACACAGGTTGGGCCAAGCGGCTACGGTGCCAGGCAATATACTCAGTTGCTTTATTGGACATGGTTTCAAGCTTGGCTTCTATGTCCAAAATTGATAGCTGGTACCCACAGGCGGCTGCACCAAGTGGCTGCGGTCCTACACTTTGAATTTTGAACTTTTGTCACTTTTGAAACTTTATTATTTTTTTTAAAATCAAAACATATTTATCCACATATGATTTACACAATTTGTAGAACATAAATACATAATGCGAATCATGTTTTTGCAAAGAATGAAGTCGTTTAAGCTTCAAATATATTTTTATTCTTTCATATATGAATAATAACTTCATTAATCATATATATTTCTTCTTTATTGAATAACAAAAATATATAAATGATCTAATAAATCACAATATGATACACCAAATTGAATGCATTTTGGATCATGATAATCTCTTTATTTCTAAGATTTTAATATGCTTGCACTAATAACAACTTACTCTGACATACATATTTCAAGCATATATGAATGTGATCCATTTTAGAGTGATATAAAAAGATATATGTAGTAAGGATCATATTCTCAACCTTCATGCATATACAAGATATCTTTATAAAGCCCATTTGCATATGATCCAAAACATTAAAATAATAAGCAAGGTTGAATATAATATGGATCAAGCAAATTCTTCTTCTTGTAACACATTTAGACTTATATCAAACATGCGTATATGCTTACATAAATAATGAACCAAATACATTCATATCATGCATATTTGTCTACATATCAAGCTTTTTAAAGTGGAAGCATCATTAAAATAAAACAAATCTGAATACAAGTTTTGGTAATCATCAAAATCATAACCTTTGGATCAACAGATACAAACTTCAGGAGTGAACTTTAGATCTAAGGAATTCAGAAGTTAAGTTTAGAAGATGTTGAAGCCAACAGAAGATCTGGCTGGGAGCTAAGTCTGAAAGCTTCAGAACAAGTTCCAAAGTGCTTCAAATGTTGAACAGAGGTCAAACTATAGCTAATGGAACTATTAGGAATTAGAAGGAAGTTTCAAAGTGACTTTAGAGGTGCTTCAAATGTTCTAAAGTACATTATTGGACAAAGTACAAGCAAATGCCAAAGTTCAAATGGTGCTCGTGAGCTTCAAAGGAGAACTTCAAGTTTTAGACTCTCAAAGGTGATGTTCAAAACATATTGAGCCATCAGAGAATCTAAAGATCAAGTCAAAATAGGTTTAAAGTATATTTAGAGGACAAATCCACTTTTTAGACTCAACAAGATCAATACGAGTTCATTTAGACTCTTTAGAAGATCTTCAGAATGTGTTCAGAGGTGCTTCAGAGGTGAAATAATGGTCACTAGTATGTCAGCGTCTAGAAGGAATACTCTAAGCATGAAACATTAACTTCAAAGGTGTTGCATTAAAGAGACACGCTACTTTAGATGTTTGAAAGTTAACATCAGAGGTGCTGAAGTATGAAGGTGTGGTGTTGAAGGATTAACATCACTTCAGATGTTCTGAAGTTTAGCTTTAGATGTTCTCAAATATGTTTATGATACACTATAGAGGACACAAGCATGAAGGCGAGGCAATGAATGATTCATGTCACTTTGGATGGTCTTAAATTTTACTTCAGACTTTCTGAACCAAGATTATGAAGCACTGTAAAAAGACGTCAGTTCAAAACAAGGCCATTATTGCAAAGTCTCTCAACCTTCAGAGGTTCTGAAGTGTTACTTCAAAGGTTTTGAAGCAATGGTGAACACACAACATTTCATAAATTTTAAAGGAGCACCTAATATTACAAAGTCTCAACCTTTAGAGGTTCTAAAGTGTTGCTTCATAGGTTCTGAAATTACAGTGACTTCAAAAAAGGATGACATCTTAGAATTTCTAAATGAGTGCCTCAATTGCTATATCTAGACCTTCAAAGGTTCTGGAATTCTTCTTCAGAGGTTTTGAAGCAACGGCAACTCTCCAATGGTCAGAAATATAAACATTTCGAGCACATTTAATGCACGTTGCCAACTCAAATAACTAGTTTTTGAATTCTAATATAAAAGGAGTTACTAGACATGTAGTTTTTGAATTCTAATATAAAATAAGCTACTTTCGTTGGTGGTAATGGGATCATCAAACCATCAAAATATCTAAAGTTTAACATTAGAAGGTCTACAAATGAAGTTGCAATGTAAACCTGACCTTTAGAGACTATGAATGATGAGTGAATTTCATACACTTATATTAAACATGTTTTGGCTTATTTATTGGCAAATTCTTGTCTCATTTAGATGAATTTGATGCTCATTTGTTAGACTTTATAGGTGCCTTGAAGATGAAAAAAGAACAGAAAAAGAATGGAAAAGAAGAAGCTTAAGTTTGGAAAAGAAAATAGCTACAAAGATGGAGGGAAAAAGCAACATGGACCAAAGCAGCCATTCGGCGTCACCGGCCCCCACCTAACGCCGTTGGCACCAGAACCAAACACCACCACTAAGCAGAAGGCCAGCACCAGTGGCAAACATATTTTGTGGATATTTTTCGCAGTTGCATATTTCTGGGTTTTTAAGCAAAAACTTAGGGTTTTCCAAAGGTTCTTCCCACTTCCATTTTTTGGAGTTTTCTCTGAGGTTTAGAGCCATTTTTTAGAGAGATTTCTCATGGAGAAGAAGAATGGATTATAAATAAGAAAGAAGAAAGAGAGAAGGCATTCTTTATTATTATCATCCTGTCTCAGGGAGTTATTTTATTTTCTCTTATTAACTAAATCCCTTTTTCTAGGGTGAAGATGTAGCCCTTTTTGATACTCTTTGTTATGTATTATTGGATATTATTAATGCAAGATGATCTTGTTTCATTTATGATGTTATTTGTAATGTTTTAATTTATTTTATTGCTTGATCACCAATATTATGAGTTAGATTACTTATCAAAGCATGGTTAAGGTACACAACATATGCTAAACCATGAGCTCCCTTGAATGAGAAGGATAGATGGTTATGTTACACACCATATGCTAAATTTTTACCACAATTATACTACACACTATAAGTAATTGAAATGAGTGAAAGCACTTGATTTAAACTCGCATGCCTAACTATAATAATCACACTTTTGAAAGAACAAACTCAGGTGAGGTATTAAGTCTAACATTCCATTAGCAAAGGGGTATCATCTAGTGGTGAAATCAGATCCCTAGACTTCTTCTTATTAATCTCTATGCATTATCTTTAACTATTTATTTACTTTTATTCTATTAATTTTTTTAAAATTATACCAAACTTATTCCAAGTTTGTTTAGTTGTATACTTAGTAACTAAGATTAATTAAGTTGATTTGTTGTTCTCTATGGGACTAAGATTAATTAAGTTGGTTTGTTGTTCTCTATGGGATCAACCCTTTGCACACTATATTACTATATGTTCATACACTTGTGAGGAATTATAATTTGAACCATCAAGTTTTTGATGTCGTTGCTAGGGAATGGTTCCAAACTAATTTGATTAAGATTAGTTACATTCTTTCTTTTTTTGTGTGTATCATTGTATCTAAGATTATTTTTAATTATTTCTTTCTTTTTGTTGTAGTATTATAAATTCATGGAAGGAGATCTCTGAATCCTACTCTGTTTCCATTAAACAATCATGCTAACAAAGTGGAAATTGGAATAGAGATTTTAAGTGAAGGAGAAGAAGTAAACATGGCTAACAATGAGGAAATCCGAGTGGCTCAACCAGTGCAACAGGCTCAACATGCTTAACAATTAATGAAAGAGTTTCAACATCTTACTATAGGGATTTCACCTTCATGCATTGTGTTAGATGAGGATAGTAGAAATTATGACTTGAAACATATTCATGTTAAACCATCTTTCCATGGGTTAGCTTCAGAGGATCCATTAACTGTCATATGTGATTTCTATGCAACTATCCAAGCATTTCCATTGCAAAGACTAATAGAAGATCAGTTACATATGAGATGCTTCCCATAGACTCTGAAAGATGCAGCTAAGACTTGGTTCATGATAATAGCTCCTAGCTCATTGATGACTTGGGGAGCAGTTTATAATAAATTAATTGGAAAATTTTACTCTCATGCAAAAACTATTGAATTGAGAAGCAAAATATCCACTTTTGCTCAGATGGATAGCGAAGCTATCCATGAGGCATGGGAAAGGTTTAAAGCAATTTTGGTTCAATGCCCTCATCATAGGTATCCACTTGAGCTGCTTAACCAATTTTTCTATGATGGACTGACACAACCATGCCAATCCATGGTTAATAATGCTGCAGATGGAGCCATGAGAAAGAAGCCTCCAAAAAAAACTTATGAACTTTATGAGATGTTGGGAGCAAATTCCCAACAGAAGAGTGTAAGAGGTAGATCTAGCGGACTTTATGAAGTAAATAATAATTCTGACCTATCAATGCAAATGTCAGAGATGGCTAAGCAAATGAAGGCAATATGCTCAATGATGGTGAAATTGAAGTAACCACAACCTGCTCCTGTAGAGGTTTGTTCTCCTTGTGGCAATTCTAGACATTCACCTAATGTTTGCCCTTCAAATGAATATTTTGTAGGTGATGCTAAGCAGGCTAATGCAATAAAATTTTAAAACTAGAGGCCACAGAATGACCCATACTAAAACAATTACAATCCTGGTTGGAGAAATCATCTTAACTTTTCTTGGAACACTGAAAGAAATCAAAATCAAACTGGAACCTCATTTCAACCTCAACAGAAAAAGCCTACACTTGAAGAAATACTACAAGGTTTCATGCAAGTAATACAAACCAAGCTTCGAAATCATTTAACTAAATTCCAAAACATTGATTCCGGGTTCCATAACATGGAGGCATCCATGACAATGATGGAAACCCAGTTAGGACAAATTGCAGAAGCAATACAAAGTCACAGCCTTGGGAAGTTGTCTAGTCAACCAAAGCAAGCAAAAGCAATAATAACACTGAAGAGTGGAAAGGTAATTGATAATAAGGTTGGAGAAGAAATTGATAATTTAATTGTTTTGGTAGGAATGGAGAAAGACAAGAAAAATATTTAGGTGGAAGAGCATTCAAAGAAGGCAGTGTTTTCAGTAGTTCACCCTCCTATCAACTACAAAGCACCCCCACTATATGATCCTCCTGTACTTTTCCAGGAAGGCTAAAGTAGAGTAAATTTGATAAATCTTCTTCTGACATTTATGATATCCTTTCCAAAGTTAATGTCAATTTACCTTTGCTTAATATGATAAATAATATGTCTTCTTATGCAAAATTTCTGAAGAAATTAAACACAAAGAAGTGTAAAGTATGAGGCACATGAGAAAGTTCTAGTTTTAGAGTTAGCGAGTGTGGTTCTACAGACAAACCTTCCCCTAAAACTCAAAGATCCAAGTAGTTTCAATATCTCAATTACTATTGGAGGGACAAACAAGGTAAAGGCAATGATAGAATTAGGTGCAAGCATTAACTTGATGCCTTATTCTGTTTATATGCAATTAGGATTAGGAGAATTGAAACCCACTATAATGTCTCTATAGCTTGTAGATAGATTAGCTAAATATCCTAAAGGCATTGGAGAGAACATTATTGTGTAGATTGATAGACTAATTATTCCTACAAATTTTGTTATGCTTGACATGGAAGGACAAATGATACCAAAAAGGGAAGTTCCTATTCTTCTAGGATGCCCCTTCATGGCAACCACTAAGACAATCATAGATGTGCACAATGGGAAGTTAAAGATGACTATCTTAAATGAAACTATAGAATTTTTTATTTATAATTCTTTATCAGTACCTTCACATCCCAGTGGATGTTTTCAAGTTGATGAATTGGATTCACTCATTTTGTCAACTTTTGTGTAAGAGGAGACAATTGATAAGCTAAACTTGGTGCTTACTACAAATGGGCTAGAGGAGGATGAAGAGATAATGCAATTGAAAGCTGAACTTGATAGTGCAGACCAAGAACAAGAAAGAGAAGGTGCCAATGAAGGATTGTCACATATGAACCTAGAAGTGGAACAACCATCTATTACATCACCACAACTGGAATTGAAGCAGTTACCTTAGAACTTAAAGTATATATTTTTAGGTGAAAATAATACTTTTCTAGTGATTATTGTTTCTAACTTGTCTATAGATGAAGAAATTCAACTGATAAATGTGTTGAAAGAGCATAAAAGGGCTATATGGTGGACTTTATCAGACATCAAGGGAATTAGCCCCACTGTGTGCATGCATAAAATTTTGCTGAAAGATGATGCAAAAACTTTCAGAGAAGCTTAGAGGAGACTCAATCCACATATGAAGGGAGCTGTGAGAGTAGAGGTGATCAAATTGTTGGATGTAGGTATTATCTATCCAATCTATGAGAGCAAATGGGTAAGTCCAGTGCATGTGGTGCCAAAGAATTCTGGTATTTCTATTGTAAAAAAAATGACAATGATGAATTGGTGCCAATGCGAATGACTACAAGATGGTGGATGTGTATTAACTATAGGAAACTCAATGCAGCCACAAGAAATGATCACTTTCCCCTTCCATTTATTGATCAGATGCTTGAAAGGTTAGCAGGTCATGCTTACTACTATTTTCTAAATGGTTTTTCAAGTTATAATCAAGTTCCAATTACCCCATAGGATTAGGAGAAAACCACTTTTATTTGGCCATTAGGAACTTTTGCATATCGGAGGATGTCATTTGTTTTGTGCAATGCCCCTGCTACTTTTCAAAGGTATATGATGTCCATCTTTTCTGACATGATTGAAAAGTTTATTGAGGTGTTTATGGATGATTTTTCTATTTTTGGAGATTCATTTGATGACTGCCTTCATAACTTAATTTAGGTGCTTAAAAGATGTATGGATATGAATTTGACACTAAGTTAGGATAAGTGTCACTTTTTAGTAAAATAGAGAATTTTGATTAGGCACATTATTTCAAGTAAAGGCATTGAGGTAGATTAAGGCAAAATTTGAATTGATTGCAAAATTTCCACTACCAATTTCAATCAAAGGAGTTAGAAGCTTTCTTGGTCATGCAAGTTTTTACCGATAATTTATTAAAGATTTCTCAAAAATTTCTAGACCACTTTGTAACCTACTGGCTAAGGATGTAAGTTTCTATTTTGATGAGGAGTGCCTTGTAGCCTTCAATATCTTGAAAGAAAAATTGACATTGGCTCCTATTCTAGCAATTGTAGATTGGTCTTTTCCATTTGAACTCATGTGTGATGCATCAGACTTTGTTGTTGGTGTTATCTAGACTTTGTTGTTGGTGTTATCTTAGGATAGAGAGTACATAAGTTACCTTATTTTATTCATTATGCAAGTAGGACTCTAAATGAAGTATAATTAAATTATTCTACCACTAAAAATGAATTGCTTGCTATTGTGTTTGCTTTGGAAAAATTTTATTCTTACTTGATTGGTTCAAAGGTAATTGTTTATTCAGATCATGTTACACTAATATATTTGCTAAAAAAGAAATATGTCAAACCCAAGTTAATCAGGTGGATTCTATTGTTGTAAGAGTTTGATTTGACAATTAGGGACAAGAATGGGTGTGAAAATGTTGTAGCAGATCATTTGTCCAGACTGGTGGAAGGGACTAATTTTGAGAAAGAAAGAGTAAAGGAAAACATTCCTATCAATGAGATCTTTCCTGATGAGTAATTGTATTCTATGAAGGAGAATGAACCTTAGTATGCTAATATTGTAAATTACTTGGTTAAAGGAATTTTTAATCCTCTGTTAAATTCATAGGGAAGAAGAAAGTTGTTGGCAATGGCAAAGCATTTTTTCTAGGATGACCCAATCCTATTCAAAATATACCTAGACCAAATCATTAGGTGTTGCGTTTTAGAGGATGAGAAATAGAGTATTCTGAGACATTGTCACACATTTAGTTGTAGAGGGCATTTTGGAGAGAAGAAAACTACTCTCAAAGTCTTTCAATCTAGATTTTATTGGCCAATAATTTTTAAGTATGCTCATGCTTTTTGTGCTATTTGTGACAGATGTTAGAGAACATGCAACATTGGAAAGAGAGATGAGTTGCCACTTACAGATAACCTTATCGTTGAACTTTTTGATGTATGGGGTATTGATTTCATGGGTCCATTCCCTCCATCCAATGGGAACTATATATTTTTCTTACTATAGATTATATGTCCAAATGGATTGAAGCTATAGCCACTAAAACTAATGATGCTAATGTTGTGTTAAGATTTTTTAAAGGCAGGATTTTTCCCTGGTTCGGCACTCCAAGAGTTATCATTAGTGATAGAGGAACTCATTTCTGTAATAAGGTTTTTGAAACTCTATTAAAAAAGTACAACATCACCCATAGGGTTGCAACACCTTATCATCCACAAATGTTGGGACAAGTAAAAGTCAGTAATAGACAAATAAAAGCAATTCTAGAAAAAACTATGAACACTTCAAGGAAAGACTGGGCAATGAAGCTGAATGATTCCTTATAGGCATACAGGACAGCTTTCAAGAACCCAATTGGAATGAGTTCATACAGACTTATTTTTAGTAAAGCTTGCCATTTGCCTTTTGAGTTGGAGCATAAGGCCTATTGGGCCATTAAACATCTAAATTATGGCATGGAAAAGGTAGGAGAGCGGAGGAAACTTCAGCTTCATGAACTTGAGGAGCTAAGGAATGAGGCATATGAGAATGCCAGATCTACAAGGAGCAAACCAAGAAATGGTACATAGAGCCTGAGATAGATGTTTTACTTTATGACTCACATTTGCGTTTGTTTCCAAGAAAACTGAAGTCACGTTGGGTCGATCTATTCTATGTCACACAAGTGTTTCCTCATGGAGGATTTGAACTGAAGAATCCAAAACACAGGAGCACTTTTAAAGTTAATAGACATCGTGTGAAGAAATACAACAAAGAGGACATGCCAAGGCAACTAAATGAAGTGTGGGAAATTGAAAATTTTGTAGAAAAAGGGAGTTTGTCTTGTTTAGATGTTAAATAAAGTGCTTCTTGGGAGGCAACCCAAGCCGTTTTATCTTCCAATTATTTTAATTTCTTAGACATAGTTGCATTAGTTTAAATAATCTTACTTTAATCATTTTGTTGATAGGTTACATTATTATTCTTCCTATCTGCTTTACTTAATGCATTATTGTTTCATGTTTGACAATTTAAAGGCCTAAGTAACAATTTCAAGTAACGAGATAAAATAGATGATGATTCAACTTGAAAAGGGAGCTTCAAGGTAGCATTTGGGCACCTCCAATGTTGGAAAACCACAAGGAGCCGAAAGGAGACAGT
The DNA here is from genome assembly GCA_036873735.1 of Pouteria campechiana. NCBI lineage: Eukaryota > Viridiplantae > Streptophyta > Magnoliopsida > Ericales > Sapotaceae > Pouteria > Pouteria campechiana. The sequence goes on from JAYJMB010045436.1 coordinate 48,295, forward strand.
GAGCGGGCGCCGACTAGGACCGTCCAAAGATAGAGAGAGAGAGAGAGAGAGAGAGAACAACTCCATTATCTTCCCACCTCCACCTATACTTCCTAATGTACTAGACGAAGATTCGAGTTGAGCACAAGTTGATAGCTTAGATGATTGATCCATTTCAGAGAAGTCCTTGTATGCCACTGTTTTATTCAACATTAAGGATAATGTTTTATTTAAGTTTATGGATGTCTTTGTCTAAGTTTGAAGGTTGTTGTAGTTTATTTAGTTTGTGTGTTATGTGTTTAGTTAGTTTGGCTAGTGTGAAGTTGCTTATGTGTTATGTTTAAATTTTTATGTTGACTTAGCTAAAGGAATTCCAAGATCAACTATGCTAACATGTTGTAATTAAATAAGATGGATTCTCTCTTGATGATCAGTAACTTATGCTAAGTTTTTTTTATTACCATTGCACATGATTTAAAATGACGGATTTATGCTACCTTATGATTCAATGATTATTATGATAAGTCCTTTTTCATGATTGGTGAAATTTTCATTGAGCATATTATGTTATGATCATGCAAAGTGTATGCTGATGAGTTGATCGTATTGTGAATTCAGTGAGTTATTTTGGTTGACACAAGCATTTTAGAACTTGTTTGATTATTCCTCAAGGCAAAATCCTAGATAACATGTTTACTTGGAAGTGATTTAGGCTTTTTTTTATCAATTTAAGCTTTTCAAGCTAACCTAGTATATTCATGTCACTAATGTCCCCATTAAGCCTTATGAGAGAATGGCATATGCAAAGCATCTAAAAGACCAATATTCAACTTTTCTTTCTTTAGCCTCATCATCAAACCCTTTTAAGCCTGAAAAATCATGCTTGACCTATAAGAGACATATTTTATACATATGGTTGTTAGAGAAGTATGAGTGAAGCAAAAGAAATTAAGTTTGGGGGGAATTAAAAAGAATAATGCTGAAAGATGAAGAAAAAAGACAAAAAGAAAATAATTAGTAATGAATCATCTTTTAAATGGGGAAACCACATCTCCATGAACTCAATAGAAAACAAGTTTTAGGGTGTGGTAGTAATATGAACCATAATAGGGGGGATCACATCCTAATGAATTTGATAGAAAATAAGTTTGGGGTGTGGTAGTAATAAAGCCCATAATAATAAAAATAAATAGAAAAAAAGAACCCCAAACAAAAAAAAACATTAGTGGAGAGTGAACATTTATATGCAATTCCATTATGATCTCTTACTTTGCAAATTCTTATTTCTTTTCTTTGTTCACCAAACCCAAGGCCCCATTACAAGCTTAACAAACACCTATTGATCCAAGTAAATAGAGTCATCTACATTAATGGAGAGGGATCATGAAAAGCAAGCTTATGGAGTATTTTGTGAAGATCATTAGAACCACTGGTTTGCACATTGTTGACTGAAAGTATACATGTAGCATGAGATTGACATTAAACACACCTACATTTTCACTTCATGAAAGCATTGATGAAGTATGAGTTTCATGAGATTACTTGGTAAGTGTCTTGAATGATTTCTAAATTATATGTACATGTTTAATTTGTTTACCATATTACTAATTGATTGAGAGAAATTATCCTAACTGATTCATGAGTTCAAATTTCTAGTTTGCTCAAGGACAAGCAAATAAGTAAGTTAGGAGGTATTTGATGAGTGAATTTCATACACTTACATTACACATGTCTAGGATTATTTATTTGCAAATCTTTGTCTCTTTTAGATGAATTTAATGCTCATTTGTTGGATTTTGTAGGTGCCTTGAAGATGGAAAAAGAAGAGAAAAAGAATGGAAAAAAAGAAGCTCAAGTTTGGAAAAGAAAATAGCTACAAAGATGGAGTGAAAAAGCAACACAGACAAGGCAGCCAATCGGCTCCACCGACCCCCACTTGGCACCACCGGCGCCAGAACTAGACACCACCGCTAAGCCATAAGCTGGCACTGCTGCCGGTGCTAGCGACAAACATATTTTGCTGATTTTTTCTACAGTCGCGTATTTGCTGGGTATTTAAGCAAAAATTTAAGATTTTTCAAAGGTTCTTCCCACTTCCTTTTTTTTGGAGTTTTCTTTCAGGTTTAGAGCCATTTTTCAGAGAGATTTTTTTATGGAGAAGAACAAGGGATTGCAAGTAAGAAAGAAGAAAGAGAGATGTTCTTTATTATTATCATCATGTCTCAAGGAGTTATTTTATTTTCTCTTATGAACTAAATCTGTTTTTTTTAGAGTGAAGATGTAGCCCTTTTCGATACTCTTTGTTATGGATTGTTAGATATTATTATGGATTGTTGGATATTATTAATGTTAGATGATCTTGTTTTATTCATGATGTTGTTTGCAATGATTTAATTTATTTTATTGTTTGATCACCAATACTATGAGTTAGATTATTTATCAAAGCATGGTTAAGGTACACACCATATGCCAAACCATTCTATTTTGGTTCTTATGTTCTTGAACTTAATGGGTTTTCACCTTAGTTATACTACACACCATATGTAATTGAAACAAGTGACAGCACTTGATTTAAACCCTCACACTCAACAGTTATAATCTTACTTTTGAAAGAGTGAAACCAAGTGAGGCATTAAGTCCAACATTCCATTAGCAAAGGGGTGTCATCTAGGGGTAAAATCGGATCCCTAGACTTCTTCTTCTTATTAATCTCTTTACATTATCTTTAGCTATTTATTTACTTTTATTCTATTAAGTTTCTAAAATTATACCAAACCTTATTCCAAGTCTATTTAGTTGTATACTTAGTAACTAAGATTAATTAAGTTGGTTTGTCATTCTTTGTAGGATTGACCCTTGCATTGCACACTATATTGCTATACGTCTGTCCACTTGCGAGGAATTATAATTTGAATCATCAATGAAGTTTAACTTCAGAGAGTCTGAAGTTGATTCATAAGGCAATTTGCATGGTGTTAAAGACGCAACCTAAAACGGTCAAAAACTTACCAAAAGAGGGTGCAACGACTTGAATAGATTTGGAACTTATAAATAGAAGTTTTAATGAAGACGAAGACTCTTGTGTAGATTAGACACAAATCAATCTTAAGAACTCAAGATTCCAGAAGGTGCAATCACTACAACGTTCAATCACGATTAGAGTGTTCAAAGCTACGTCTTATCACTTCAGAGGATAACGAAGCACTGTAATGTATTTACTGTTTTAGCATTAGTCTTAAGCTTAATTGTGTGTACACTTAGGCCTAATTGGATTTAGCTTCTTATACATGATATATTTGTAAAGGAGAGTTGTTAGTTAACTCTAGAAATTAGTGTGTATGAATTGTTTGTAAGCTTGTGGAAAATCAACAATTTTCTTGATTAACTCGAGAAACCAAACTGTAGAGTCCCATAATATGGCTTAAACAAAGAGGAGAGGGATGAATTAGGTATATAAAAATTTATTGCTTAACCTGATTGAAACATTTTCCTCTTTTCATGATTGTGTATAGTTTAGTATAAGATAAATAATAAAAACAGTAAAGTCCATAAAAGATAAAATAAGAAAGCAAACACACACACACACACACACACATAAACAACATAATTTTTATAGTAGTTCTAGAACCCCATCCCTACATCCACTCTTTCAAGAGTACACACTCATTATGCCTTGGGTTCCACTATATCCCATATAATGGAAATACAAAAGTGCTCCTAGTACTCTTCTAGATTACAGTTCTAGGGGGCGTAAATTAGTGTTCCCAATACTCTTCTGGATTCTAGCTCTAATGGGTATAAACATAGTGCTCTCGGCACTCTTTTGATTTTCACAAGCTCACCAGGAAACTATAACGCCCCACTTTTCAAGCGATTTTGTAGGACAGTAACATAAAGAACTCTGGACATAACCTCCTCTGTATTGTCCATCTATAACCTATACAATCCTTCATCATGTATAACCATGCATATCAAAATCAACATAAATGTAATATCATACACCCACAACTGCCCAAAATCAATAGTCACATTATGATGGAGGTAGTCAGATAAATTTCATGTCTACACTATATCATGAAATGCCAACCAAAATTTATTTACACACATTTATATATAGAACAAGCAAAAATTTATAAATTTTATAATTTATATACATTCCAAATATCAAAAAATGTTTTTATATCGATAGATGCTCAAAGAATACGACTCGTAACCTATCCTGATCCTAAGTCCTAACCCGACGTTGGGCTCCATCTTTAGGCCTATCAACTAAAAACCAAAATTTAAAACAGTGTGAGTCTGGAAAACTCAATAAGCAGGTATACAATTAAACAAAAATTATCAACAAAATATTTCATCTAGATCTTGTCACATATAAATGAAATTTGTAACATATAATGGCTCACGACATGCAACCAAATTCTTTTAGTACGATGCATTAATGATTATAAATTTCTTTACCACATTCACTTTATTATGGTTCATTTTCATCATCTTCCTCGTATTATCTCATCTTAATTTATTCTATTCTATTCTCATTTGTAATTTGTTATACCTCGACAATCCAATATTGCCATCTTTACGAATCACTAGGAGGCCATCAATAATGATTAGAGGTATCACATAACTTAGGCCATTTAGGCCTTCATGTCAACTAGATGTGACAAATTCGGCCATTCTGGCCATCCCACATTTCAGATGAATCATATCCGGCCATTTGGGCCATTCCGCCATTCAGACCCATCATATCTAGCCTTTCTGGCCATCTCACTTTTTAGGTAAATCATATTCGGCCATTCGAGCCATTCCATCATTTAGGCAGATCATATCTGGCCATTCGGGCCATGTTGCCTTTCAAGTGAATCACATTCGGCCATTCGGGCCATTTCGCCATTCGAGCGCATCATACATAACTCTGCCATCCTAAAAATTATATAAACATTAGACAAACATTTACACATCATTCTAACCATTTTACCTCTAATCTTTAGGTTTTGGAAACCTTCCAAAGATTTCTTATATTCTTTAGAATGACATCAGTGAAGTCCTCAAATAATTCCAATAATTAAATACATAAAAAAATTAAATTTTAACCAAGTTATTATAGCAGCCTTGTAGTGCACTATAGGAGCACTGCAGACCCAAATTTTGCTATCTACATTCCTACCTTGTATTGTAAAGGTTCACAGCTCCAAATTTTGTTGTCCCTTTTTTCAACCTATTTAGTCCTTCCATTATCTCCCTTATTTACCCTGTTGAACCTCCTTTTTTACACTTTTATTTCCTTCTCTTAAGCCTTCTTTTTAAGTTTAATTTCAATTAATTTTACCTGCCCATAATCAACACCAATCCTTTATATCAATTATACATGTCATTCATAAGTTGTTATGCAACTTAAAAGCATCATTCATCCTAAATTCTCACATATCCCACTATGTGCATACCATTGTACATAATCATAATGATTTAAGGATTATACAAGAAGCTTCTATTCCTTGGTGTTATACAATCCACTTTTTGAATATAGCAAAGCATAATATAACAAGGTTTAGCTAGAGACTTTTGCTATAATATAACAAGGTTTAGCTAGAGACTATGTACTTATGAAATTCAAACTTATTTATATAAAAACATAAACCTACTTACTTGCAAATGAAGAACCACACCCATTTTTCTCTTAAGCTCTGAAATTTCCAATGCAATACTACAATTTACCACTCCTATACATAGAATACAAATCCCATGAGTATTTACAGCCCATTAAACCTTATAGAACATGATAATTTAGCCTTAGTTTAAGTTCCCTAATTACCCCATTCTAGGGTTCACATAGTTATCCCATTTAAATCCCACTTAAGCAGCGATCAATGGCTCAAAAATAAGGGTAGTGGCATTATAACCTTCTAAATGTAATTTCATCGAACATGCGATAGGCAACTTTTAGATTTCTCATTTCTTGCTATAGCCAGCTTAGGATTTCTTGCCCAAACTATACATAAACATGTTTTAACATGATTCCTTCCCCAATCATCAATCATAATACCCAAAGCATGGCTAAATTCACATTTTCCCCCAAATTTCCAACCTTCCATACCTTGCTTCTCTACAAATCATGAGTTATAATCCCAAATTCAATAATTCAACATAGTAGAAATCACATATTCTTAAAGAAAATATCATTTACCTGCTTATTCCTTTGTTGATTTCAGCAAAACCCAGTTGGGTTCACTTTCCTTGATTTTTTTTCTTTTTTCCACCGCTTAAATTGGCTAAATCTTGTGTTTTCCTCTTACTAGACTGGTGTAGAATACTTTGTTGCTAGAATGTAGGGTTTTCAAGCAAAGGGGGAAATGTAGGTTAGGCTTGAACGTGTGGAATGGGCTAAGAGAGGCTGGTGGAGTAATTTATCTTGCTTTAACTACTCTAGTCTAGCAATGCATGATGACACATGCGCATGCGACCCCAATTCCTCCACTGTTTGCAGTTTTTTCCCCATAATTCTACATAATGAACATAATACATATAGTATTAGTCATTCTCTTCATAATTTTATCACTTTATCTTACTAATTTCTCCAAAATATAAAGAACATATATGTATTATGTATTTCCAAATATAGAGACACTTTTACACATACCATAAAGTTTCAAGGCATCACATTCCACCCCCCTTATAAAAAGTTTCAACCTTGAAACTTAGGTGAATAGGTAAGGATATTTGGTTCGCATCATATCTTCAAGTTCCCAAGTCGCTTCTTCTTCTGTATGATGGCTCCATTGTAACTTTACAAGGTGGATTACTTTATTCCGTAGTTACTTCTCTTTACCATCCAAAATATGAATCGGTTGTTCTATGTATTATAAGTTTTCTCATCTTGGATTTCTTCTAGTGGTAGTATATGAGAAGAACCTGACTCTTACTTTCTCAATGATGACACATGAAATACATCATAAATTCTACTCAATGAGAGTGGTAATGCAATTAGATAGGCTACCTTGCCGATTTGTTCCAAAATTTTGTAGGGGCCTATATACCTGGGGCTTAACTTTCCTTTGGTGCCAAATCTAACTACACCCTACATTGAATACACTTTTAAGAACACTTTGTCTCCTACTTGAGATTCCAAGTCATGCCTTCGCACATCGCCATAGCTCTTCTAGCATGATTGTGCAAATTTGGATCTTTTATTTTATTTGGGCCACTTTTTTTACTGTATCAGCAATCATCTGCGGTCCCACTAAGGTGTGTTCACCTACCACAGTCCAATATAGAGATATACATTGTAGCCCATATAAAGCTTCAAATGGAGCCATCCAAATACTAGAATGGTAATTGTTGTTATACGCAAATTTAATCAGAGTCAAATACTGACTCCAAGCTCAGCCCCCTTCAAGAATACATTCCCTTAGCATATCTTCTATTTGCTGATTTACTCGATCAGTTTGTCCATCTGTTTGTGGATAATACGTACTGATGAGTCCCTATTGCTTTGTGCAATGCTTTCCAAAATTTAGATGTAAACACTGATCCATGATCTGAAATAATGACTTTAAGCATACCATGTAGTCTTACAATTTCTTTCTGATAAATTCATGTATACTTTTCAATAGTAAAAGTAGTTTTAATGGTAATAAAATGAGCTACCTTTATCAGTTTATCTACAATCACCTAGATACTGTCAAATCCCGTTGTTGTTTTGGGTAAGCCTATAATGAAATCCAAAGTGATATCTGTCCATTTCCATTCAGGAATTTCAATCGATTGTAATAAACCACCCATTCTTTGATGTTCTGCCTTTACCTCTGACATATCAAACACTTGGCCACATACGTAGCTATATCATTTTTCATTCCAGTCCACCAATATTGAGATTTCAAGTATTGATACATCTTGGTACTACCAGGATGAATCGTATAAGGTAAATAATGCGCCTCTTTTAATACTTTCTGGATCACAGTGGTTCCCTTAGGAAGCACTATCCAATTCCTATATCTTGAGATATCATCTATACTTCATAGAAAATTAGGTTGTTCATTTCTCTAAAATTTATGTTTAAGTTTTGAAAATTTTTCATCTGTATTATCTTGTTAGGCTGCTTTAATTTCATCAAGTAAAGTGGGCTAGATGCTTAATTGACACATTTGGGTTACTAACCCTTTCCTTCCCACATGCAAATTCAGTTGTGTCAATTCTTCAAATAGCTCATTCTTCTGGGTGAGCAGACATGCATACTGTTGCCAACTTTCCTACTCAAAGCATCAACCACAACATTAGTTTTCCCTAGGTGATAATGGCTGGTCAAATCATAATCTTCTAGCAACTCCAGCCATTGTCTCTATCTCATGTTTAGTTCTTTTTGGGTAAAAATATACTTTAAACTTTTATGATCAGTATACACATCACACTTCTCCCCATAGAGATAATGTCTCTACATTTTCAAGGCAAAGATTACTACTGCTAATTCCAAATCATGAGTTGCATAATTACGCTCATGAGGCCTCAACTGTCGTGATGCATAAGCAATCACTTTTCCATTCTACATTAGTACACAGCCCAATTCTTTCTTCAATGCATCACTATAGATCACAAATTCACCCCTCCTAGATGGTATAGTAAGAATAAGCTCTTTTACTAATTGCGTCTTCAACTCTTGGAATGCTTCTTCACACTGATTACTCCATTCAAACTGAATTCCTTTACAAGTGAACTGAGTTAAGGGCATAGGGATTGTAGAAAATCCTTCCATGAATCTTCTATAATATCCAGCTAACCAGAGAAAACTCCTGACTTCCATTACTGTAGTTGACCTAGGCCAATTTACCACAACTTCTATCTTATGAGGGTCCACTGAGATAGCATCGCCTGAAACCACATGCCCCAAGAAAGTGACACTATTCATCCAGAAGTCACATTTCTTTAATTTAACATATAATTTCTCTTCTCTCAACCTCTGTAGTGCCATTCTCAAATGCAATTCATGCTCCTCTATGCTTTTGGAATATATCAAAATATCATTAATAAATACAATTACAAAGTGATCCAAATATACCCCCTATTCATAAAGTCCATAAAAATCGCAGGAGCATTGGTCAACCCAAAGAGCATTACTAGAAATTCATAATGCCCATCTTGAGTTCTAAAAGGTAGTCTTATGTATATCTGCCAATTTAACTCTCATATGATGGTATCCTGACTGCAAGTCAATCTTTGAGAAGATTGTAGCTCCCTGTAACTAATCTAATAGATCATTGATACGATGTAGTGAATACTTGTTTTTGATAGTTACCTTATTTAACTCTCAATAATCAATGCACAATCGTAAGCTCCCATCATTCTTTTTTATAAACAATACTGGTGCACCCCATGGTGACAAACTAGAACGTATAAATCTTTTATCTAGTAACTCTTGCAATTGCACTTTTAATTCTATCAATTCCATTGGTGCCATTCTGTACGAAGCTTAATTTATTGGTTTTGCTACTGGTTGGAGATAATACTAAAATCCACTTCCCATTATGGGGGAAATCTAGATAATCACCCTGGAAACACATCTAGGAAGTCTCATACTACAGGTATCTCCTTTAACATTCAACGTTCGGAATGAGTATCAACAGTATATACCAAATAGGCTTCACACCCCTTCCGCACTAGGCTAAAGGCTCTCATAGCCAATACTAGTTTAGGCACTTTACCTTTAGGCAAACTCTTAAAGATGATTTCCACCTCATCAAGAGTTTTCAGGATCACCTGTTTAGTTTTACAATCAATCTTAGTTACATATTTAGCTAGCCAATCCATAACCAATATAATATCTAAACCTTTTATATTCAACACAATCAAGTTAGAATAAAACTGCCTATTCTCAATTACTATAGGTATGTCATAACATGCTTCAGAAGCTATGCTAACTGCTTTCAATGGAGTAGACACTTCTATCACATGATACATAGGGGATTTAAATAGTCCTTCTCTTTCCACAAATGTAACAACCACAAATGATTGAGATGCACCCAGATCAAATAGTACAAATGTCATGCAATCACAGACAAAAAGATTACCCATGACCACATGGTCTATAGCCTAAGCTTCTTGGGCATTTGTAGCTTATACTACTATAGTCATTTAAGGCCTCTGCTACCCTTGTTGATGTCCAAGGGCAATATTAGGTCCACGGCCTCTGCCCCTTGTCTAAAATCCACCACATGTAGGTTGTAGTGGTGCTTGAGAGGCTACACTCTCACTTCTCCTTTGGAAGGAAGGACAATCATTTCACACATGACCGGGTTCACCACATTGAAAACAAATAAGTGGCCTCCTCTGTCCTGATTCCCATGTCTGCTCAAATGGCTGATTTGTCTCTCTCATTTGTCCCAAAGTCGATCTTGTCTATCGTCCTTCCATCCTTCATGGTAACAATGGATATTCAAACCTCAAGTGTCCTAATGTTTACAATTAAAAAAAAACTTTTTCAAAAGGTGCACTGCTCCCCTACTCTATTTGGGGCTTCTTTTTGCATAATAGATCAATGTCTCTAGCACGCTTCCTTTCTTTTAGTTTGTTCTGTTCTTCTTCCTCCATTATAAGAGCATATTCCAAGATATCTTCATATCTTGTTAACATTAATAAGGCCACATTGCTCCTAATCGGCAACCTGAATCCTTCTTGAAATTTTTGGGTTATCTCCACCAAATCTATCTGTGCCCATGGTACAAACTAGGCCAATGATCTAAATTATTCATCATATTCTTCAATAGTTTTCCTACCTTGTATTAAAGACATGAATTCTGTGGCCCGCTTAGCCCTTTCATTGGTTAGTACATATCGGCAGACTACCCTTTTCTTAAATTTGACCCAAGACAAGCCCGCTCCTTCCTTGCGAATAGTCAAACTCTCTGTGTTCTACCAACATTCAGAATCGCCTTCTAGCTGGTAAACTGCATAGAGGGCATCACATATATTTAAATACTTTCTTCAGTCTAGAGATGCATTCGTCCACTATTCTACAATCGTTTTGCCCTTTAAAGAAAGGGGTCTTCATATTATGGCAGGCTTTCATATTTAGTTCAATCCCATGCCTAGGATGTCTGTCCCTCTTCCAATATAGTTTCCCCAATATTCTGTCTCACTACCTATTTTTTCTGTTGAGTTGGTTCTCCCACCGGCCTTTGTTGTGCTTATAATAATTGCTGAAGTGTTTGAGTAATCATCACCATAAAATTTCTCAATTTTGGGGCCACCTGCGACATTGGTGGACTAGCCCCAATAGAACTGCGCATAGCTGGTCTATCTATTTCCACAGTAGATAGCCCCCTTTCTTTTGGCTCAATGACCACTTCATTATTTGCATCATTCGATGTTGGTCTAGAGCCACCACCTTGTTTAGGCTGTTCCTCCACTCTTAGGGCTTCTAGCTGAGCCCAAAATATCATCCACCCACAGCTACCCAAAATCGACAGTCGCGTTGTGATGAAGGTAGTCAGATAAATTTCATGTCTACCCTATATCATGACATGCCAACCAAAATTTATTTACACACATTTATATATAGCACAAGAAAAAATTTATAAATTTTACAATTTATATACATTCCAAATATCAAAAAAGGTTTTTATATTAGTAGATGGTCAATAAATACAACTTATAAACTATCCTGATCCTGAGTCCCAACCCCACATTAGGCTCTGTCTTTAGGCCTATCAACTAAAAACCAAAATTTAAAACAAAGTGAGTCTAGGAAACTTAGTAAGCAGGTATACGATTAAACAAAAATTATCAATAGAATATTTCATCTAGATCATGTCACATATAAATGAAATTTGTAACATATAATGGCTCACGATATGCAACCATATTCTCTTAGTATGATGCATTAATGATTATAAATTTCTTTACATTATTCACTTTATTATGGTTCATTTTCATCATCTTCCTCTTATTCTCTCATCTTAATTTATTCTATTCTATTTGCATTCCTACTCTGTTATACCTAGTTATACCTCGATAATCCATTATTGCCATCTTTACTGAATCTTTGGGAGGCCATCAATAATAATTAGAGGTATCACATAACTCAGGACATTCAAGCCTTCATATCAACCAGATGTGTCAAATTCGGCCATTCAAGCCATTCCACATTTCAGAGGAATCATATTCGGCCATTTGGGCCATTTCGCCATTCAGGTGCATCATATCCATCCATTCGGGCCATCTCGCCTTTCAAGTGAATCATATCCAGCCATTCTGCCATTCAGGCACATCATATCAGGCCATCTTGCCTTTCAGGTGAACAATATCTGGTCATTTGGGTTATTCCGCCATTTGAGCGCATCATACATAACTCTACCATCCTGGAAATTATATAAATAGTGGATAAACATTTACATATCATTCTAACCCTTTTACCCTCTAATCTTTAGGTTATTGAAACCTTCCAAAGATTTCTTAAATTCTTTAGAATGACATCAGTGAAGTTCTTAAAAAATTCCAGCAATTAAATGCATAAAAAAATAAATTTTCACCAAGTTGTTGTAGCAGCACTATAGCGCACTATAGGAGCACCACGGCCTAAATTTCAAGGCCGCGCCCCAAATTTTGTTGTCTACATTCAACCCTTATACTGTAGTAGGGTCGCAACTCCAAATTTCATGGTCGTGGCTCCAAATTTTGCTATCACCTTGTTCAATCTGTTTAGTCCTTCCATTATCTCCCTTATTTACCTTATTGAACCTCCTTATTTACACCTTTATTTCATTCACTTAAGCCTTCTTTTTAGGTTCAATTCCAATTAATTTTACATGTCCATAATCAACATTAATCCTTCATATCAATTATACATGTCATTCATAAGTTGTTATGCAACTTAAAAGCATCATTCATCCTAAATTCTCACATATACCACTATGTGCATACCATTGTACATAATCATAACTTAATGATTTAAGGATTATATAGGAAGCTTCTATTCCTTGGTGTTATACAATCCACTTTTTCAGTATAGTATAGCATAATATAACAAGGTATAGCTAGAGACTACGTACTTATGAAATTCAAACTTATTTATATAAAAACATGAACTTTCAAGAGCAACAGTAGCAATTGTACCCTCCATGGAACCTCTGCTGAAGTAACTTCCTCCCTAGCCGAAGGTTCCATCGAATGGAGGAGATGTGAAGATAATGGAGATAGAGGAGAAGGAATATCACCAAGCTAATGGAACACCTCATTGAAGAGATCAGGCAATGATTCCCTCTAATCTCCTACTAATAGATCAGTTGCCTCTGGCTAATTGGCATGCATCTCCATAAAAATCTCTTCAGTAGTAACAGCTTTAGTACCTCCCTCCCAGTTGTTTGTTCATGCGTAATGCCCTCAACTACCACAACATTTTTCACCAATTACTCTGGTGCCTTAATGGGTCTAGAAGATAATAGAATAGAAGGAACTGTCTTGGAAGGAAGTATACTCTCAAGAGGGGGTTTAGGCACTTTTTGACTCACTTTGGCCTTCTTCCTCTGTTCTATCGTGGTGCTCTTGGAAGCGATCTTTCTTTTTTGCAGGACAAGAATCTCCTCACTCGCAGTTGTGTTCTTGCTCTTCTTGGCAGCCGAGGCAAGAATCTTCTCACTTGCTACTGCCTTCTTTGCTCTTCTTGGTAGCTAGAGTGGGAGCCTCCTTACTTACAACTACTTTCATGTGCTTCTTAGGAGGTCGAACAGGAGGGATTGTACCCCAGAATAGCACTAGAGTGCAATATGCTAAGTAGAGAGCTAGTCCGGCTTCTGCATCGACTTCTGCTTCTGAGCTTCCTCCTTTTAAGAGGTACACTTGAAAAGACACAGAATAATGCAACAAATTAAATATGCAAAAGAAAAGTAAGCATATCAAGCAAAAAAAATCATACCATCTTTTGTAGTTTTCTTAGAATAAGCCAGAGGGGGATGAAGAGTAAGTTGAACCACCACTAGCTCTACATAGATGATTTGGTCGATAAGATGCATTTCCTCACCATAGCCCCACCATCTCATGCGACTAAAGTCGAAGTAAAGAATATCTTGGCTGGCAAGTTGATCATCTATCCATAGGACTTGATGTGGAATAGCAAGCACTCGCTCAAAGTCCATGGCTTTTCTCATCTCTAAGAAGAGCTTCTTGCTCATATCAAATATAAAGGAAGACACCAATGGGCCATAAGCTATAAGACCATAGTTTGGAGACAACCTACTGGTGATCTTGTCCCAGTTGCAACTATACCACCAGGCATAATCTTTTATCATATTCACTTTGCGCGGAATGCTTGGTAAGAAGACACTATAATCTTAGAACGTGACTGTGAAGCGATATGACAAAGGATAACACTAAGTTGGGCCCATTCTAATCTTTCACTATGCCTGCGATATATAGACTACACTTCCTGGCATCTCTTAGTCATACCCAAATTGCCTTGCAAACTATTGAGGAAAATATTGTTCTACACAAAATTTGGAACCCTTCCAAAGAGACAACAAACATGGTTGCAAGGAAAGGATAAACTCCTCAACCTTTCCGAAGGTCTCATCTCTGTCATCTACCTCAAATCTTTGAGGGTTGCTAATAGGAGCCAATAAAACATCTCCTCTGAAAATTTATGCAGCTCAGTAGTCGTTGAGTCCCTTGGTTGAAACTTAAGTTGGCAATGGGCCGATCCATGAATTTTCCTGGTAGAATACCCTTGTTTGGTAGTTGTGTCAGTGATTCAACCCCATGAAGCTAAGGAAAATACAACTCCATCCAAGCTATGAGAAAGTGGACTAGGAAATATGTATTGCAATTCAACAAGCTCGTGGGATGCATCGCCATCTCGCCAAGTCCCCGATATATGTCACATAATACCCGGGGAGCAATGGATAGCTTCTTACCCTACGCGAGATGACAAACTGGGACTATACACAAAAGATTGATGCAGTTGTTGTTAGAGGATGACGCGCAGATAACACAATAAAGCCATAATATTAAAAAGAGAGCCAACTCTTCCTAAGGAGTGATACTCCTCAGAAAATGCTCCTCAACCCCTAAGCTCCATTGAGCCCAGTCCCTAGATGATGGCATTTCACTCTTCTGAGCATTTGGGTTGGAAATTCTTCCAAACATTTGTGCCTAACCAGTCCATGGAAGCCTTGAACTCAACCGCCTCAACTTGCTCATGATGTCTAGGATGCAAAGTCCCAAATTGCCCACCTTGAAGAAGTCGTTTGGTGAAAGATGAAAGTCAAGAGGATCTTCAATGACAAGCAACCCGCAAAGGACATTGAGATCCCATAAAGTAATACTGATTTTATCACAAGGAAGATGAAAAGAATTGGTTGTTGGGGACCAAAACTACAAAAATCTGCACATTACCTCCATGTTCTTATAGAATTGGCCGCATGTGCATAGGATGACGTCATAAATTCCAATAGTTTGAAGAGTTTCCTTGTGTTGGGTTGCAACATGTTCTGCCCATGAGCAGAGAAAATCATTGTTTGATAGGCAACCTCAAAATTGCCCCCTCTTACCTTCGTGTGTAAATTGATAATCGCACAGCAACTGACTCTTTTAGCGATGAGTCTCTATCACATACTCATGTGGGTCTTTCATTTCTCGAATAGGAGATAAGAAATAACCATTGAAGGAACCCTATTTATCATAATAGGTAAAAGCTTTCACTAATAAAAATCCACTAGCTACACCTTCCTTCTAAATAAATGAAGGGTTGGAGTGGAGGAAAAATAGGCGACCCTGACTTCTTATGTCCATCATAGAGAAATATCATATGGGAGAATGCCTCAGATCATCAGTATTAAAACCTGGGAGTATTTGCCTCTGAAACTCTTCATTATTCAGAATAAAGAAGCCCTCATCGATGTTCTTCCTCTTATAGAATGTTATTTTACTTTTGAAGTGCGGATCACTACCCTTGGGTGTCTTTTTCTGCCAACAACGTAATGGGCGAGGTACTGGTGCAAGAAGCTTGCCCTTCTCCATGTTGCCTCTCAATATTGTTGCATTTTGTTCATAGGCGGTGCTAGTAAAAGGAGGATCAATGTTATCGGAAAGCATGAATCTCTCATCTCTTGCAGGAGAATCGCCAAAATCTACACAATCAAAAGAGATGACAAATAAAAGAGAAGCTACTCTATTGTTGGGATCCATATCTGTAAAAGAAATCACAAAATGAGTTAATGGAGTGGTTAACAAGCATTCCTAGAATAATAAAAATAAAGAAAGAAAGCATACCTTCCAAGGGATCAAGATAAGAATGTTGAATGCAACAAATCACATAAATTTTTAAAATTTTCCAACATGATCGTGAATTATTAGGATTTTGCCAACATAATTATGAATTTTTGAAAATGTTTTAATAAAGCCCATGAATGTTTGAGATTTTCCAACATGATCATGAATTTTTAAAAATTTTTCAACATAATCATGAAATTTTTGGGGACTTTTTCCAACATAAATCATGCAAATTGGGGCTTTCAACAAAGAAAATAATCATTTTTGGGATTTTAAAAAAAAAAAAGAAAAAAAATGCTGTCAAAATAAGTCATGAACTTATCCTGTGAATGTTGAGTTTATTCCATGGATTTTGGGTTTACTTCTATCACATGCATTTTGTGTCTATTCTCTTATGTAGGCCCACCACATACGCAGGCTACCACATACGCAACCTAGCTCTCTTTCTCGCCAGCCCACATCCAACATGCTGGGCTTCCTCCCAGCCTAGCCCATTAAAAGACAAATGCTCGAGCGTGTAAGCAAAGATCGTGCTCCCTCCCCCCGATTGTAACAGGGGGTAGTCTTCTTCCCCAACGAGCACTAAGTAGACAGATGGTGCGAAAAAAATAATAATAAATGGAAAGCTACTCTTTCTAACCGAGCCCAACATATATGGATGCTGAACTAATCAGCACCTACAACTTGTTCTTCTCCGCATATCTCTCATCTGAGTTGCGCCAAGTCACCCGAGCTCTAATGGCTAAATTTTTTTTTGACCATCCAAGCTTGTTCCCTTCCAGCTTGCAGCGAAATCATAGAAGCCCGAAATTTCTCTCTTACCCTGCTGTCCGAAAAAGCCATCCTCAACCAAAAATTTGCGCATGAGCGCCTGCCATTTCTTTCCAGCAAGCCAGCAATACGTTGGTCGCTTCCCAGCCAAAGCTGTTCAACTTGGTTTTTTCTGGCAGCAAGTCAGGACACACATGAGAGTTGTAAAAAGCGGCTCAGCCCGATAGGCACGCGCACATGGCTATGGCAATCTGGACACACAGTATTGAGTTCCCATCTCCGAATTCGTGCGAGAGAAACGTGTTTCTCATGTAATTGGCTCATGCAAAATGTTGAATGCATTCTGGCCAATCTATTTTGCAATGGCCATCATTCCGGAACAGCTGCAAGATGACAGTTTCTTCCCCAAAAGAAACTGTCGTTTCTTTTTAAACTAAAACTTAAAAAAAAAAAAGAGGAGTTGCTGAAACATGTCAATGGCCAAGACAACCTTCTACAGTTGTAACAGAAATCGTCCTCTCCAATATGTGCAAACAGCATATTTGAATAGGGATCTTCTTCCGCAGCAGAGACAGCTTTGCCAAACCCATTCCATTTGGATTTTCCCAGCAACAAATCATTGTGGGAACCACGAAAAATGGTGCATTCAAAAAAAAAAAAAAAAGAGGACGAGGAGTTAAACAGAGGCATTCGTTTGCATACAATAGCCCCAAATATTCAAAGTTGTGTCATCCTAAGGGAATGTGAAAGAAAGAGAACGATTAAAATGATGTTCATATGAATGATAGGGCTACGGACATCATTTGCAATCAGTCATCTCCCTCTAAAATGGGTCTAGTGTGATTTTCAAACCCGCAATTTGCTTGCAGTTATTTTCGACAACATGGTTTTCATCAAAAAGAAAGTGGTTGAGCCATCCAATTCATTCAAGACCATGCCAATTCTATGAAATCCACCCGTTTCAGCAATGGCGAAAATGAGCTAGAAGATGAAAGCTGGAAGTCCTCAATAGCGGTTGCAACAATGCTAGACGGTGACAGCGATGGACGGGGAATGAGTTTCTCCCCTTCTAATAACAATATAGCTTCTTCAACTACCTTGCGACAAGGTTCAGCAAGTAACAAAGGGAAACAGAGGTTAAATTCCTCCTGTTCCAGGGGAGAGAGCAGGCAAATAGAGTTCTCTGAGAGAACCGTCAATAGTGGTGAAGAAAACTCCTCGTAGCAGCTTTACGAAATCAAGATGAAGATACAATGGCGTCTTCTTGAGTAGCTTTATAAACATGGCAAGGGGCTGCCGTTGAGCCTAGCTAATACCAAAAACAGCAACATGAAAAAGGTCTCTGCAAAATTCCCTAAGGCAGAAACATAATGGCAGCCTTCTAAATTTCAAATGGACGGCCCAGATCACAAGCTGCTGGCCAACCTGTTCAAACCAAATGGATCATGAGGCTGCACAGAAATCTGATTCTTCGAAGTCAGGGGACGGAGGCCAACACCACGCTTACATTACCAAGTGTTTACCCATGATGAAAAATCAGATATGCAATAGCCAATGAACGGATGCTTTGGAAGCTGAGCATTCCATCTGCAAACCAGATTTGCTTGTTGAATTTTTGAACCAGAGCGGGTCCCATGACTGGCCAGAATTAGCACCAAATCGACGCAACTTTTTAAGCATTTTAATATGTAGGTCATATGGACAAAGAGATCGGTGGAAGAAAAGAATGTTGTCAGCAATACTTAGTTGTGCAGTGGGCGTTGCAGGAGCACGTCACGCACCCAATGTTATATAAGCGAGTGGACAGGAGGGCATGTAGTCAAAGGGCAAGAAAAGCCACCCCTTACAATGCGCGTAGACAACGTTAATATTTATCTCTTTTACCCACGAGCGTAGTTAGCGTGCAAATGGAATCTTTCAGTTATTGGGAGCGTAGTTGAAGTTGAAAAGAGACAGAAGGCGCGTAGGCAAGGCTGCTTACACCTCTCCTACATTTGATATGCGTAGTCAATGGCAACTTTGCATTAATTGAATTGGAGCATGATTCGAAGAAAGGGAGCCTGACTACGCCACCCACTGGCGTAGTCAAGAGGAAAATTCACGGACAGCGTAGTTAACGTTGCAAGCAAGTCATACGTGTAGTCAAGGCTGCACAATGATGATAATCAGAAAAGCGACAGGAAGCTGTCACACGCTGCATTGAAAATAGCGTAATCAGGCTCTTCCATTGCAGGAAGCGTAGCTCATGGCAGAAATTTACAAGACGGCGTGGTTAAAGGCAAGAGCAGAAAGCTCTGTTTGTCCACACTGTGCGAGTAATCAATGATGCAGAAAGAGAGGACTTTAAAAAGGCTTGTCTCATTTGTGTGTTAAAATATTTAAATGGTCAAAGCAGCCAGCATGAAACGTTTTTTTATATATATGCAATTGCATGACAAAATGACAAAAAAAAGAGGGAAAGTCAAAAGTAATGAAGACTTTTCACTGCGGATTCTAGAGATGGAGTGTTTTCTTTGCACGTTCTATTCGTTACTTGTGGTTTGCTTATCTTCAACACAAAACGTGGATGATTTACCACCAAGGTTATACTTAATTGAAGCTGAAATTTTTCATTAGAAAAGAGATGGAGCTCACGGAGGTTCATTGAATATTCCCTATCTTATACAAGAAATTCCTAAATGAAGCTAGAATTAAATTGAAAAATTCAAAATACCACCCAAAATCTATATAATCGTTATTATTATTTAAGTATTCTGGGAACTCAAATAATATATCTAATTATATCAAAATTATTAAAAAATACATGCCAAGACACTTAAAATGGGCTAACTAGGTTGAGATTATGGCCATCAAGATACATCCTGATACTCCCAAGGAGTGCAATCAAAGGCTAAATTCCTGACACCACTCCTAAGATAGTGAGAGGCAAATTTCCTAACACTGCTCTCAAAGATTATAGTCGATGGCAAAATCCTGACACCGCTTCTGAAGAGCGCAATCAGAGGCAAACTTCTTGACACCACTCCCAAGGAAGGCAATCAGAGGCAAATATCCTGACTAGGCTCCCAAGAAGCACAGTCAAAGGCAAAACTTCCTGACTACGCTCCCAAAGAGCGCACTCAAAAGCAAAATCCTAACATATTTCCCAAGGAGCGAAGTCAAAGGCAAAATCCTAAGAACGTTCCCATGGAGCATAGTTGGAGGCAAAATTTCTTGACTACGCACCCAAGGAGCACAATCAGAGGCAAAATTCTAACACTGCTCCCAAAGAGCACAGTCAGAAGCAAAATCCTAACAATGCTCTCAAGGTACATAGTAATAGGCAAAATTTCCTGACTACATTCCCAAGGAGTGCAATCAAAGGCAAATCCCGGACTACACTTTCAAAGAGCATAGTTAGGAAATTTACACTTTCCTCCTAAGAAACGTAATTGGGAATTTTACAAGCTTTACCCAAGGAGCATAATTAGAATTATTACAGTCTACCTCCAAAGAGCGGAGTTTAGCCCTAAGAGCCTATAAATACATCTTTATTTAACCAATTTCTCACAATTTTGAACTTGAACCCTTGACTTTTACTCTTATTGACTGTAATTCTAACCATCTGAGCTACATGGGTTGCTGAGATTTAAATAATAATTAAATCTTTTAAATTTCAATTTCTATTGTCAACATGTCAACAGTAAAAAATTCAATCTTTACCACATCAGCATAAAAGGACAAATTGCAAAAAAAAAATTTTGTTACAGGTTATTACAATAAGCAACAATGGATTTGGAACATAAAAGCACCTTTAAAATGACAATCAAATGGGTTCCACCATAGAGGTGGCATTTGGCCACTTTCGCCCTATTGGTGTTAAAATCTAGCAATATCGGGGCCAGCTATGGGTGTAATTAAGTGTAATCATTGACAAGGTTACCAATCTGAGGTCATTTAGTAAAATAGCTTTTCACACGTCCTTGATATCAGAATTTTCATAAGAATAATTAGTAAAAAAGAATATTTCAAAAATGTTTTCTTACTCTAAAGATGTGTATTCGAAGAAGGTTAGTTCCCCCAAGTACAAAAGAGTATATGTTTGTTCTAGTAAGCTACACTCGCAGTGAACTGTCTGAATTGTTAGAGACTTAAATTAATGGATGATTCAAAAATATAAGGATGATGTTTAACTTTAATTTTTAACCATTTTTCAATTACATATTCTAATACTTTTCAAATCTAGAACTATGGCGATCATCTTGGCTTCGCTTTTATTGCTTTGCTCCCTTGAGTTCATTTGGGCTCCTTGGATACCCGATCAGCTTACTTATCCCACTACTTAGTATTTTGTTTCTTTATATAAATATATATATATATATACTTTTCAATTATTATTCCTCTTGTAACTCATAAAGTTATAAACAAAATCATCATAAATGGATTTGACCAGTCACCATAATCAATCGAGTGCACCCCTGCTTATCAAGGGCCAAGCAATACCCTACTGCATACATTACTGCCCCTTCTCCCACTCAATTTCTATACATGGTGTTTAACCAAGTATCTAAGACTCAAGTAAGCAATTTATCCCACAATTAAATGTAAATTTTGGCTTCCTTAGAAAACAACATATCTAGTCTTTAAAAAAAACACAATCTTTGTAAGTATTTTAAAGTTTACTCTACAACTTACTAGGATTTCCCTTTTAAAATGTGTATCATTTCACAAAAGGCCATATTGGATTTGTAAATCTTTTTCTCTCCGATATATTTGATATGATATTTATCTATCTTAACTATTTATATTTAATCTTATACTTTTTACATTATAACCTATAATTTTTGTTATTAATTTTATTTTTTGCACTTAAAAATTTATAAATTTTATCTTTGTTTACTATTTTACTCGTATCAATTCTTTTGCTAATATCATTTAAAAGGAAAACTTTTTTTCACATCATCCAAATAGGCTATAAAGTTATTTCTCAATGTATAGGATTACAAATCTTTGTCCACAGTTCCATACAATCAACGACACCATTTAAGGCAGTAAACAAGGCTGACAAAATAAAGATTCCCACAATCTGGTATGTTCTAGACAAAAGCTACCTTGTTTCTTCTTCTGTAGAAATTCTGGCATAGACAATGCTGATGATTACTTCATAGTTCATAATATCCACTATCTTCTTTGTACCAAACAATTAAAGACGTCTTATGGAAGGTAAATTTTTTGCTTTCTTTCCATATGTACTTACTAATTTGGCCTTAAGTTCAAAGCATAGATTAGTTGCTTGAAGGTTGATGAAAGTGGAACATTAATGCAAGAGGATCTGAGTCAGATAATACTGAGTTATCAGATAGCACATTGTTGGCACTAAGATATCATGAGTTGGTAGAAAAGCACAAAGATCGTAAGTAATTGTAATTTTTTAAATTGGGGCAGTTTTTGGTGCATTTTTATATTTTGGTCATAACTTTGGCTACAAGTATCGGAATCGCAATTATGACCCCAATTTGGAAAGATCTTTTTGGTGCACATTGTGACCTTTGTGCTTTGCTCAGTGCACATCTTTTTTGAGGTCAAAATCCATTATTTTTTCCTCCGAATCTTCAGTTTTAATTATTTTTTCCTTTATAATAATATTTTCTTTATCGTTTAGGAAGTGATTCTAAACTTGATTTGGGCCAAATTTTTGGCAAATCGCTTCTTTTATTACTTATTTTCTTCTGGTGTAATTATTAGGATTTTGCCATTTTTGGTAAAACTCTAATAATGACGATTTTCAGCTATATAACATGGCTTGTGGGCTGATTTTCATTATTATTAATGTGCATATGTTTGAATTGAATATGAGAGGTGTTTCTCTGAGTTTTTGGGAGATTCTCTTGTGTTTTGGTATCGTGAATTATTTATTAAACTAGCCTACAGAATAATTGCTATTCTATCTGGCATTAGTTGGTATCAGAGCTTCAACATCTTCCTGGGGTGAGATTTCATCAGTTTTTCATGGCTGGTGGTCGTGGTCATGGTCGTCGTGGACAAGTTCCCAATGAGGAAGTTCCACACCATGATCATAACATTCAAGATGTGATGATTAAGGATTTACAGAGCAAATCGCAGAGTTAACCCAACGTCTAACGTCACTGAATTTCGGTGATCGTGAGGTAGAAGATCAAGATTCTGATTCCAGTTTTAAAAACCCATTTCACACTCGTGCTTGATTCTAGGACAACCGTCATCAGAAGGATCATTATGGAGACCTCGGTTTCAAAGTGGATCTACCCAAGTTTTCTGGTACATTACAAGCCGAAGGATTCGTCAATTGGTTGAATGAAGTGGAGCGTATTTTTGAGTATAAGAAAGTTCCAGATCGTATCAAAGTGAAACGAGTCACTTTCAAACTCGAAGGCAGAGCCTTTACATGGCGGGAGCATTTGAGGCGATCATGAGACAAGTAGGGTAAGACCAAGATCACGGATTATGAGAGAATGAAGAAGAAAATGAAGAGTCACTTCCTTCCTTTCAGCTACATTCAAACCTTATTTTAGAGACTTATTCGTTGAGGCAAGGCACAAGATCAGTTGATGATTACATGGGGGAGTTCTATCAATTGATTACCCAGAATGATTTATCTAAAACGAAAGAGCAGATGGTGGCATGGTATTTTGGGGGATTAGGACAACCCCTGCAGGATGTCCTCAACCTTCACTCGCTGTGGACCATTTCTGAAGCATACTAGTGTGCACTTGCTATGGAAAAATAGCAAAATAAGAGGCCAGTGATCAGAGGTGATCAAAGCAGTTGGCCAATTCGCCCTAAAGAATCCCGTCCTGCCCAAAAACCACCACAAGGTACTTCTAGCTCAAATATTAGATGCTTCAGATTTGGTGAACAGGGACAGAGAGCGATTGATTATAAGAAGCTTGCTAGTCAAAAGGGTAAAAATATCTTAATTGAGGAAGATGTGGTCGAAACTGAGGAGATTGGAGAGCTTGTGTATAACGATGATGAATATGGAGATGTGCTATATGGCGATGGCCATGAGACTCTAGTCATTCGTAAGAGTCTACTGACTCCCAAGGGCAATTCAGGAAACGATTGGTTGAGAACTAATATTTTCCATACAACCTGCATAATTGCAAATAAAGTCTGAAAGATGATCATTGACAGTGGCAGTTGTGAAAATGTAGTATCTGAAGAGGCTATCTAGAAATTGTAGTTGAAGACAGATCGTCATCCTAAGCCATACAAATTGTCCAGGCTTAATAAAGCCAGTGGAGTAACATTATATAGGCGATGCTTAGTTTCTTTTTCAATTGGCAGGGGATATTTTGATAATGCTTGGTGTGATGTGGTGTCTATGAATGCTTGTCATATATTGTTAGGCAGACCTTGGCAGTATAATCACACTGTTATTCATGATGGGCAAAAGAATACATATTCCCTTAGCATTAAAGGGAAGCAGATTGTATTAGCACATCGTTAGGAAGGAACCACTCCTACCCCGGTAACTAATAATACTATCTTGCTTTCTATGTTTAGGTTTTTAGTTGAGATTGAGTGTGGAGACATGGTCTATGCTTTGCTGCCTTGTGGGAATTGTGCAGTAGACGTAAATCCAGATTTACCAGCAAACGTGCAGCAGTCCTAGCAGAGTTTTCGGACCTGATGCCAGAGGATCTTCCCCCTGGACTGCCACCTATGAGAAAAATTTAGCATCAAATCGACCTTGTTCTGGGATCCAATCTGCCTAATCGACCAGTGTATCACCTCAGTCCCAAAGAATTTGAAGAGTTGCAGTGACAGGTGGTAGAGTTGTTGGAGATGGGCTACATCCATGAGAGTATGAGCCCATGTGTAGTTCCTGCTTTACTAGTGCCGAAGAAAGATGGCTCTTGGCGTATGTGTGTTGATAGCAGAGTAATCAACAGGATTATAGTGAAATACAGGCTTCCAATTCCCCATCTAGATGATATGTTAGACCAGCTATTCGGTTCTAAGGTTTTCTCAACAATTGACCTTAAAAGTGGATACCACCAAATCAGAATAAGACCTGGAGATGAGTGAAAGACAGCTTTTAAAATGCAGCATGGGTTGTATGAGTGGATAGTCATGCCTTTGGGGCTATCCAATGCACTTTGCACATTTATAAGATTTATGCATAAGGTTTTACGGCCTTTCATGGAGGAATTCGTTGTCGTTTACTTCGATGACATTCTCATTTATAGACCAACATGGACTTTACACTTTGATCATCTCCGTGTTGTTTTTGATATGTTGAGGATGGAGCACCTGTTCGTCAATCAGAAGAAGTGTTCTTTCTTCACTACTTTTGTAACTTTTCTTGGTCTTGTTGTGTCTACTAATGGTATTCATGCAAATCATTCGAAGATAGATGCGATCTTGGAGTGACCTAAACCAAAGACCTTGCATGATGTCATAAGTTTCCATGGGTTGGCATCCTTCTATCGTCGATTCACCAGAAACTTCAGCACCTTGATTGCTTTAATCACAAAGTGCCTTAAGGGATGTGATTTCCAGTGGTCTGAGGAGGCAGAGGTCAGTTTTCAATTGGTCAAGCAGGAGATGACAAAGACACCAGTTTTGGCACTTCCTGATTTTGAAAAGGTGTTTGAGGTAAACTGTGATGCATCTGAAGTTGGCATTGGTGGTTTTCTGAGTCCGGAGGGATGCCCAATAGCTTTTTTCAGTGAGAAGTCATCAGGATCAAAGAAGAATTATTCCACCTATTATTTGGAGTTTTATGCTATAGTTCAGTTCTTGAAGCATTGGCGTCACTACCTAGTACAGAGGGAGTTTATTCTTACCACTGTTTACGAGGCCCTAAAATATATCAATGGCCAACACGAGCTGAGTAGACAGCATGCCAAGTGGGTGGCATACTTGCAGGAGTTCACGTTTGCACTAAGGCACCAAGCAGGAAGTCTGAATCGTGTTGCAAATGCATTGAGTCATCGTGCGTTACTTCTCACCACCATGAGCACTAGAGTTGTAGGATTTGAGGCTTTCTCTGATACGTATGTTGCAAATCCTTCCTTTAAGAGGATAATTCAAGAGGTAACTGATGGTTAACGACATGATTTTATTTCGCATAATGGTTATTTGTTTTGTGGATTACAGTTTTGCATTCCAGATTGTTCACTAAGGTAGCAGATTATTAGTGAACTTCATAATGAGGGTACTTTGGGTGAGATAAGATGTTGACTTTGAGCTCTTTTAACTATTATTGGCCCAAATTGACTAGTGATATGGCTCATTATGTGGAGCATTGTTATGTGTGCCAACGGTCTAAGGGAGTTCTCACTAATGTAGGCCTATATACGCCTTTACCAGTACTTGAAGCCCCTTGGTTTGATATTAGTATGGACTTTTTGCTGGGATCACCCTATACCCAATGGGCCTTGGATTCTATTTTGGTTATAGTTGACAGGTTTTCCAAGATTGCCAATTTTGTAGCTTGTGGGAAAACAATGGATGCTGCCCAGATTGCCCATCTCTACTTCAAGGAGATTATGCATTTACATTGTGTTCCCTGATCCATTACTTCAGATCATGACACCAAGTTCATGAGTCATTTCTAGAGGAGTTTATGGGAGAAACTAGGGACGAAGTTGAATTTTAGCAGCACCTACCACCCCTAAATAGATGGTCAGACCGAGGTGGTGAAATGGAGTTTGGGGAACCTTTTGAGAAGTTTGGCAAGAACTAAATCGAAGAAGTGGGATTTGGCGCTATCTCAAGTAGAATTTGCCTATAATAGGTTGAAGAATAGAACCACAGGAATGAACCTATTTGAGATTGTCGATGGTCAGAACCCATCCGGGGTGCTTGACTTAGCCCCTATTCCACATGTGGGTCAGTTGAGTCACAAGGCAAATGAGATGACATAATATCTTTGGGGTATCCATGAGTAGGTAAAGCTGGGCATTCACAAAAGTAATGCCAAGTACAAGGGTCAGGCCGATAATCACTGTCGTCAGGTACTTTTTGATGTTGGTGATTTTGTTTGAGCGATATTAACTCATGATCGTTTTCTTGTTGGAGAGTATAATTAGCTTAAGGAGCAGAAGATTGGACTCTGTGAGATCTTGCAGAAGATCAATGATAACGCCTACAAACTGCACCTCCCCAGTCATTTGAGTACTTCTAATGTCTTCAATGTGAAACACTTGAGTCCTTGTTTTGTGGATTTCGATTTCCAGCCCGAGGTGATTGATGCAGGAGGATCCGAGTCAGATGATGCTGAGTTGTCAGATAGCATATTGTTGGCACTAAGATATCATGAGTCAGCTAATCAGCACAAAGATCTCAAGTAATCATAATTTTTTTTAATTGGGGCAGCTTTTGGTGCGTTTTGGTATTTTAATCATAACTTTAGCTTCAGGTATCAGAATCGCATTATGACCCCAATTCAGAAAGATCTTTTCAGCACGCATGTCGTGGCCACCAAGTCTCGCTCAGTGTGCATCTTTTTTGAGATCAAAATTTATTATTTTTCCCTCCAAATCTTTAATTTTAGTTATTTTTTTCTTTTATAATAATATTTCTTTTTTCATTTAGGAAGTGATTTTGAACTTGATTTGGGCCAGATTTTTGACAGATCACTTCTTTTATTACGTATTTTCTTCTGGTGTGATTATTAAGATTTTGCTATTTTTATTAAACCCTGATAATGATAATTTTCAGCTATATAGCCTGGTTTATGGGCTGATTTTCATTATTATTGATTTGCATAGGTTTGAATTGAATATTAGAAGTGTTTATTTGAGTTTTTGAGAGATTCTCTTATATTTTGGTCTTATGAATTATCTGTTGAACTAACCTGCAGAATAATCGCTATTCAGTCCGGCATCAAACATGTAGCTGTTAATTACGTAAAAGGGATAAAATCATAAAAAAGAACAAGTAAAGAGTTTCCAAATAACTAAATTGAGCTTAGTCTAATGTGATAATCACAGAAGATCATATAGCGACTTTCTTGCCCTTTGTATGGTTTTTTAAAGCCTTTTAGTGAAATCATCAGTTTGCAGATGGAAATATAACTAGTTCAAAATTCCAAGGCAATGATGCTGACATAAGCATATTCTGTTCAGAGAAGTTGGATGAATTTTCGTTGAGTTTATTGCAATCACCATGAATGGGAAGCAACAGATGCAGCAACAACAACAAAAATCTGTCCATTTCAAGCGTTAATTAATCCATAAGAGAAGCTTCAAAATGAAACCAAGAAGGAGAAACCTATACAGGTCGTTTAAGAGGCAAACTAAGAACTCTCGAAGAAAAAGGATAAAAGGAGGCTAGAAATTACAGTAACTGTCTTCTTTCTCGTGTCATAAAC